>BHFT01017729.1:0-75944 GCA_004320025.1 Laticauda laticaudata | reverse complement strand
TGGGGGGGGGGGGGACTATCGTGCAACAAACCACGTTCTGCCAACATTGCGCTCATTCCACTGGCAGGGGACTGCTTCCACCCCCAAGGGTTCAGATCAGGGCTGAGGGGGTGACTCAAAACCTCTCTGGCTGACTCAGCGCTTCCCACATTATTGATGACAAGTCCTGAGATATTAGAAAGTGATTCACTTCGCAAACAGTCCCTCCAAGCTACAAAAGAAAAAAAAAAAGGCACAATTTACACCCAAGAATGGGAGGCTTTAAACAATGACAGGCCTTGTGAGCCAGAAATTTCTCCCGCCTGCAGCCACACCTCACTGCCTTGCACTTGCAGCTCAGGGCCTGGGAGTGGGAAGGTGAGTCACCAGGTGCTCACGTCTTTTGGCAAACAACCTTGTTGACAACAAGCACGAAAGGGCTACTGGCACAAATGCTGGAGTGCCAGAGAAGCATGTGGAGAGAGAGGAGGGGTCCCCATTTGAACCTCTCTGCTCCCTCCACTTCAAGGGGACCCACCCCAACCACCGACACTCTTTACAACCACTTCAACTTTTGCTGTAAACCACCCTCTCTCTCCCCCGTTTTTTTCAATTAGAGGTTCCTTCTGGAAAAAAAATGGCACTCTCTCAAGTGCTACCCACGCCGACAACCTGCTGTGCAGCTATAATTATCCTCCCTTGGACCAAATATCCCTGGGGAGCAGCAGTGAGAGGTTCTCGGGTTTCAAAGGGCTCTAAAGAGCATCCAGAGGAGCTGAAGGAGGCAAGAAACAGGGCTGCCACGGTGCAGATTTTCTTTCCCTGCTGGAGCTTAGGGGAGACTGTGCAGGGGGGAGGGGGATAAGCAGCTTCCAAAGCCAAAACAGAACCTATCACTAGACAGGTAGTCCTCGACTTCGGACCATGACTGAGCCCCAAATTGATATTGGCAAGCGAGACATTTGTGAAGCTGCAAGCGGGGGAGGCATGGCCAAGGTGGACGTGGCCAGCTCAACGTCACTCGTGTCGGCGGGGGCATCTGGAGTGGCCCAGGCAGGGCTGAGGGGAATCCGGCCCGCCAACCTTTTGACACCCCTGTTCTAGGGAACCAAAGAATGCACTTTGTTGTGGCCAGTCTTGCACAGTGTGTTTAATAGTTTGCATATCAGCACCACAATCACAACAAGGGGACTCTTTTCCATCCTACTGATATGGGGCAGGCGCAATTCTTCCAGTACCACACCTGGTTCTGTTCAATTTTGGCCAGAACGGTGCGAGGCAGGTCAAAACCTGGTGGTTTGGCAGAGGTTTCACTGATGGTCAGGCCACAAGGAGACACCCTGGACCCTTCCTCTCAAAACACAAAGTAAAATCTTCTTTCCACTGTAACAGTGTGTCGATTGGTACATATCTCTTGTGCACAATATCAAGTCATTTCCTCCTAATTTTATGTTAAAGTTCATAATGTATTAAACTACTATCAGCATATCATATTATCAAATCATTGTTAGACTGTAATTACAAATTCACATCATCCTTTTCAAGCAAATCTCAACTTTTATAAAATCTAGTTCATATTGTCATTCATTTCATAATAATCAATTGTAGCCTATCATCACATTGATTATCTTTACTACTATGTTGTATTTATAATATATTTTATTTCTCTATTTTCTTATCTAGCCATTGATAAGGACCATTTTTTCACACTTAACAACCATTGTGGTATCTCTGTGGTCCTGTGATCAAAATTCAGGCGCTTGGCAACTGACTCATATTTATGACGATTGCAGTGTCCCAGAGGGTCTTCTGTGTCACTTTCTGTGACTTTCTGACAAGCAAATCCAACGGGGGAGGCAGATTCATTTTACAATCAGGTTACTAACTTAACAGCTACAGTGATTCACTTAACAACTGGGGCAAGAATGGTCATAAAGTGGGGCTAAAACTCACTTAACAGCTGCCTCGCTTAGCAACAGAAATGTTGGGGCTCAATGGCAGCCGAGGACCACCTGTATTGTTTTCCAAGCTGGTCCTATGGGGTTTCAATCTTGTGATGGGCTTGGCCTTGTTTGGATGAAGAGGTGAAGAGGTCTTGATATTTAGCATCCTTCACCATGGCCAAACAGGAGCTTTTTGATGTGGAGTGGTACGAATGTGCTAAGTACTGGTAACCAACCAGTGCACAGGAATGGGATGCAATGTGCCAGAGATGATATGTAGCATCAATACTACATATCATAGGGAATCCTATTTACAGGAGTTTCTATGCAGTTCTACCACTTCACTGCTTTACAGACCCCTCACATCCCGGACATAAACGGTTTCAACTCCTTCCCTCAAAATGACACTATAGAGCCCTGCACACCAGAACAACGAGACACAAGGGGAGTTTTTTTCCAAACGCCTTCACTCAGTTAAACAAATAATTCCCTCAACACTGTCCAACTATTTACAAAGTCTGCACTACTATAACTATTCATCCTCCCATCCTTCCTTTCATCCATCTCCTCCTGCTTATAACTGTATGACTGTAACCTTGTCACTTGCATGCTTACGATCTATATTGACTGTTTCCTAGTATGACTTGATTGCTTATTGTACCCTATGACTATCATTAAGTGTCGGACCTGATGATTCTTGACTCTTGATGAATGCATCTTTTCTTTTATGTACACTGAGAGCATTTGCACCAAGACAAATTCCTGGTGTGTCCAACGACACTTGGGCAATAAAGAATTCTATTCTAATTCTATTCTTTCTTGTCCAATAATTCAATCTCTGGGCCCTTTCTAAAAAAATGAAATTCAATATAGAGAAAAGCATGGTTTTACACTTAGGCAAGAAAAAAACAAGTAGTCAAGTACAGATTAAGCTCATTAGCAGTAACTGTGAGAGGGATCTTGGAGTCCTTGTGGACAACCCACTTAAATATGAGCTGACAGTGTGCAGCTGCCACCAAAAAAGCCAACTGAACCCTAAGTTGCATTAACAATCGAGAGATCAAGTGAGATATTAATACCACTATAAAGCCTTAGAAAGATCACACCTAGAATACTGCATCCAGTTTTTAATCACTATATTATAAAAAAAATGTTGAAACTCTGGAAAGAGTGCAACAAAGAGCCACAAAGATAATATGGGGTCTTGTAAGCTAAAACATATGAAAATGTTTATAGGAACTGGGTATGTCTAGTCTATTGAAAAGAAGAACTAGGGGTGATATGACAGCAGTGTTTTAACATTTGAAGGATTGTCCCAAAGAGGAGGGAGTCAACCTATTTTCCAAAGCACTTGAAGGCAGGACAAGAAGGAATACATGGAAAGTAACCAAGGAGAGAAGCAACCTAGATCTAAGGAGAAACTTTCTAACAGAGAGAACAATTACCAGTAGAAAGGTCTTCCTTCAGAAGTTGTGGATGCTTCATCACTGGAAGTTCAGGCCACCACAGGTGCCCCCGACATGAGTTACTTCAAGCTGCAACTGCCTAGTATATTGTAGTAGTAATGATATGTTATAATCAATTATTTTTGAATAAGTTATAATATGAATATAAAATAAGTGAGAGTTGAGATTTGCTCTTAAAGATAGCCTAGAATTAAATTAAAATTTTAATGATGGTATAATAATGATACAATATGATATAGAATGTTGATTAGAATATAATATGAATGCAAACTTAAGAGGAAAGGACTATAAGTATTGTGCACATAACATACGTACCAAACTGACACACTGTACAACTGAAAGAAGGTTTCATTTGTTGTCTTGTTTGTTATAAAAATAAAATAAAAATAAAAAATAAAGCTGCAACTGCCTGGAGTTCTGGGAGCTACAATCGGAATCTGAAAACACACCTGACAGTGACCAAGGTGGGAAAATTTACAAACCACAACAGCTGAACAGTCATTTCCAGATCAGCCCCAATGCTTGTTCTGGGCCAAGGGAATGACCCAAAGCAAATGTTAAAACTATGTGTATGCAGGGTATTTATATGATTTAGTGCTCCTAACTTTAGCACACTATTATTTCCTGAAAAGCGATTTTCCTGGCTCTATTTTGATTCCAGCACACTGTCAAAAGCAGGTTGCTTCAAACCCCTGTTAGAAGCAGCTGAAAATTATTTATCCAGATTTTAAAGGCCATCTTCCAAAAGAGTTTGGCTGGACGGGCCAACTGGAAAACGTGCAACTCAGAATAGCAAAACATACACAGAAAGCAGAGTAAGAACATATACTTAAAAAAAAGTGAGGAATTTAAGTGGACAAAAAACAACTTTCTGGAAATGGGATATATTTTGTCCCAAAAATGCATTAACAATGAGGGGGGGAGGAATTGATTTTCATCTTTCTTGGCTTCACATCATGTTCCACATGTGGCACAGCTGTATTCCTCTGGAGAAGAATGTATTGCACAAGCCTTTGCTTACTAGCCAAGCAGAACTGTTATTATTATCATCGCTCTAACACCATTTTCCCCAATGGAGCAAACGGCACAAAGAATATCATAATACAATAAAGTGAAGCCTAAACCTCTGGTCCCATTGACCGATCAAGATTGGATTCTGCAAGAGGAAGCATTTAACTGTAAATTAGAAATAAGCCATTTTGCTGTCAGGTTGAAGAAGCCTGGCTAAAAACTGGGAGACTCTGAGTTCTAATACCATTTTAGACATGAAAGCCAGTGAGTGACTTTGGGTCGATCGCCAGGAGACAGAGAGTTCTAGTCCTGGCTTAGACATGAAACCAGGTGAGTGACTGGGCCGATCACCAGGGGACAAAAACAAAGCAGGTTGGGTGACTTTGGGTCAAGTCCTCAATCCACCTCACAGGACTGCTGTTGTGGGGAAAAGTAGAGGTAGAAGGAGTATTAGGTATTTTTGCCCCTTTGAGTTCCTTACAAAGTAATAAAGGCAGGATAAATAAATAAATAAATGAGCAGACTTATGCTGAATGCCTTTCCTTCTCTCCAAAGGGAATTCTTTCCCCTAAAAGACATGTACCCATGGCAGCTCTTCGTTAGAAACCAGTGACACCACATGCACGACATCATCACGGAAACGACGTCAACCAGGACAGCAAAGCTCATACAATGTCATTCAGCTCCGTGAATGCTCTTGCGCGGAGTTCTGCCTCTGGAATGCAGCCACGTGCTTCTCGGCTCTGGCATCTGCAGTTCAGCTGCCAGAATTCCCAGCAATGGCTGTGCTCGATGGGGAATTCTGGAAGATTGTCCAGCCAGACAGGTGAAGGCTGCCATTCATGCACAGGAGACATGAGGGCTGCTGCTTTCCCAAGCAAGCCCAACATTGATCTGTGGTTAGTATGACAAGGTGGCAGCTAGCCTCCTCAAGACTGCCCCTGGCGATGTGGTAATGTGGCCAGGGCTCCCTGCCACACACGAACAGCAATCCAAACCCAAGTGGGAGCCAGAGAATGGCCTGGCACAGGGACAATTTCAACGCCAGCAGTGCCTTGGCTATGCGCTACAAGGTGACCCAACGTTCCTGAACAACGTCATGCACATACACAGGGCTCAGCACAACGGGATGCCCCAGGGCAAGAGAAGGAAGGCTGTTTCATTCGTGCATGCCCTCAGCACCATCTCATGCTGCTGGTTATGGAAATAGCCTTAAGCAGGTAACAAGAAGTAAAAATTTGGTCTAGTCATTAAGGCACCAAGCTAGAAAGCAGGAAATCATGAGTTCTTGTCCCTCTGTAGTCATGAAAGCCAAATAGGTGACTTTGGGCGAATCACCAGGAGGTAGGGAGTTCTAGTCCTGCTGTCAGCTCTGAGATTCAGCTGCCAAAAATGAAAAGGGGGATGAAGGAGTTGGAAAGTTTAAGGTTATTCCGTATGTTGCATTAAGAAATTCCAGCTGCAGTTAATTGGTTCTCATGATTAATGAAGTGTCGAAGTGGGAGGAGAGAAGGTAGATTTTGTGTAACATGCAAAAATGCCTTTCACTTTTGGAAATTGCCATAGAACTACCAGAGCTGTTCCTAATAAATCAGCTGGAGATTATATTGTCTCGGAATGACTGATTACCATGGATGATTTCTGGATGCGTAACACCTGCCTTAGCCATGAAAGCCAGCTGGGTGACTTTGTGTGAGTCACCAGGGGATGGGGAGTTCTAGTCCTGCTCTGGTCATGAAAACTGGCTGGGTGTCTAATGGCCAATCGATCAGAAGATGGGGAGTTCTAGTTAGCCATGAGAGCCAGCGGGGTGACTTTGAGCAATTACCAGGGGATGGGGAGTTCTAGTTCTGCTTTAGCCATGAGAGCCAGCGGGGTGACTTTGAGCTAGTCACTCTCTCTCAGCCTAACTCACCTCACAGGATTGTTGTCATTGTGGGAAAATAGGAAGGGGGGGAATGTGTTGGATATCTTCACCACTTTGATTTATTTGTAAAAATAATAGAGGCAGGATAAAATAAATAAATGAATAATAAAAAAACATTGGAGAAACTTTATTCAAGATTAAATGGGCCCCATTCCTCTTTGGTTCAACTATCTTGAAACACAATCTAAATATACAGCAATCTGTGTTTCTCAACTATGGTAGCTTGAAGTTGTGTGGACTTCCACTCCTAGAATTCCCTATTAAGCATAGCTGGCTGAGGAATTCTGGGACTTGAAGTCCACCCAGCAACCAAGTTTGAGAAACATTTTTCTACTGCTCTACATCAAAAAACACAAGAGCCAGGAGAGAGACCAGCTGAGGTTTCCCACAAAAAATCTGTGTTGTGTCAAGGCCTGACAAAGTAGTGCATATCTGGCTGTAAAAAGGTTGATTTAAATTAGCATTCAAAGTCAGCTGACCTACCACCATCTAAAAATGGCTAAAAGTTGCTCCTGGAAAAAAACAGAATCCTTCAGAATAAAGGCAACTTGATTTCCGAGTCAAACTCAAATGAGCAATCCAATTCGTATCCTAAATTCTTTCCACACATAACACACTAGAGCAAAGGTCTTCAAACTTGGCAAGTTTAAGATTTATGGACTAATTCCCAGAATTCCTGAGCTAACATGACTGGAGGAGGAATTCTGGGAGTTGAAGTCCACAAGTCTTAAAGCTGTCAAGTTTGACGAGTCCTGCACTAGAGTCGATTATTTTAAATGGCCCAATTAGATCATCATATCACAGTTTACAAATCCAAGCTAGAAAAGATGAAGATACTCATCAACCATAAGTTCTCACTTTGGTTCATAGCACAATGAATTAAATGCTGAATAAGCTAGGATTTAAATCATTCCATTTCTAAGATTTCCTAATTAAATATGACTCAAAACCAAAACCAAATTATCTTACCATGGAAGAATAAACAAATAGGATCGGCATATTAACAAACAATATATGTGTAACTTATTTTAATAATTTCCAAGCACACCTAGTTTGGGCCAGGCCAAATATCGGCAGAATTCAATAATCTGGCATCATGGCCTGAAATTCATGATGGACAAATCATGACTGGAAACTTGGTGAAAGATTTAGCTGGACCTTTGGCATGAGACACCAACGAGATCTATCTGGTGGTCCAGTAAATTACCGTTGATGAGGATAAGCCAAAATTCAGGATATAGGGAGTGATGGATCCCTTAACTGGATCCCTTGCAGGGAGTGCTACTTTACAGATGCCCCACAAGTATTTTTTTTCTTCAAGAGGCAACTGGACTTTCTGGTTTTCTTTCTGAGAATCTCCACAAACACTTTATAAATGGGAATCCAGCATAGAGATTAATCATGACGATATTAATCTGGCGTTTCTAAAAGTCAACTTATCTGTGGGCTAAAAGTTGCTCCTGGAAACATAGACTTGAATCTAGAATAATAGAATTGGAAGGGACTTTGGAGGTCATCTAATCCAACTCCCTGCACAAGCAAGAGAATCTATACCATCTCAGACAAGTGGCTGTCCAGTCTCTTCTTGAAACCCCCCAGTGATGGGGCACCCACAACTTCTGAAGGCAAAGCATTCCACCAGTTGATTGTTCTCACTGTTAGGAAATTCCTCCTTAGCTCTAGGTTGCTTCTCTCCTCCATTAGTTTCCATCCCTCAAAATAAGCAAAATAATCAGAAACCCTCAAAATAAAGACGATTCGATCTCTGAGTCAATGAACTCAATATGGGAATCCAGCACAGAGATCACAATTGTTTCTGACAATATCAATCTGCAGTTTCTGTTAGTCAACTTACCCATCGACTATCAGCCCATCAACAGCCCCTTGTAGACCCCTTTCCATCCATCTTTTTACTTCAGGTGGCTTTATATGAAGAAAAACATAACATGCAAAATGCTGGGTTCGGATGTCCTCATCTTTAAGAATGAGCAGTGAAATCAACAAAAGTTGTGGTCAACAGAAGTCCTGCTGATTTTAGCAGAGTTGTACCAGATGCTGATTTTTAACACCCACGTTCTGGAATCTGAACAGAAGATCTCAAGACAATTTTTCCCACCATTGTATAAAAGGCGGCACCAATTTTCCCAAACTTACACAAACCAAACTTAGCCTCTGGCTTCACAACTGTTCTATATATCCTCTGCATAACAAAAACTCTTTGTGCTGTTTTCTTGCTACCCCTTTTTCAGGGTTATCTTAAACAAAGCACTTATCATGGGGATGTGTCTATACAGAGCCTTTCCCTGGAAAAGGAATGGTTACTATGCCATGATTTCAAGGCTCATCTCTGCTGTGAACTGACGGGCGCACTGGGAAAGTCCTGCACCATTCCCTGAATGTGGGGGTGGATGTGGTAAACCTCAAAATCGCATATGCAAAACACTTCTGCAGCATTTCAGCACAAGGGAAGAAAAATACACAAGTTTCTTCTCTCTACTTGCTTGGAAGCCAAGCAGCAAGTGGATAAAAACACTTCAATCAAGCCTCAGGAAAGGACTGTTAAGGAATGTCATCATATGACATTAATTTCAGAGGAAGCACCATCTTCTCCTCCAGAATCACATTCCCAGCTTAATAAGTTTTTAAAAAGAACCATAGATCATCCTTAAACACCTAGAAAAACCCTCTGCTACTGAGGGACAGAAGAAGACCATTAGAAAGGGAGGAGAATAGAAGAGAAAATGGGAATAAGTCATGCAAGAAGGAGATTTTTTTCATCCTCAGTGACAACACAACTCTCACTGACCTCAGCAGACCTTTGCAAGCCCATGTTCCAATCTTGTGAAAAGCATCAACTGGTGATAAATTATTCTACAATCAAGATGAACGTGCTTGCCAGAAGATCTAAACGCTGTTCCTGTAATAAAGTTTGCATTGTGCAAGTCTCATCCTTTAAATATGTAGGGGAGGCATTTCATGCCCAAGGCAGTTGAAGGGCACAAAGCTGCCAAGCTGCCTTAAGTGTGCCAAAAAGCTCAAGGCCACTTTGTGGGAGAGCAGCAACATGCCTTCCACAGCAGTGCTCAAGTTATCTCTGGTCCAGCTCGCTTACCGAGCAAAGATTACAGATTACAGATTAACAGTGTTGGAAGGGATTTTGTAGGTCATCTAGTCCAGCCCCGCACCCAAGCAGGAGACCCTACACCATTTCTGACCAATGACAGTCTCTTCTTGAAAGCTTCCAGTGATGGAGCTGCCACAATTTCTGAAGGCAATGTCTGTTTTATTGCTTGATTGTTCTGTCAGAACAACTCTTCTCTGGGGCAGCACAAGTACTCAAAGACTAATATTCAGTGCTAGCTATTCCATTCTTTTCCACTTCTACTACCACCTCCTCCTACTCCTCCCCCCCAACGATTACTTCCCATGTTTCAGAGAACAATATCTCTCTTTCAATCTGCTTTAGGCTGCAAGACTGTCAAGCAAAGGAAAGCTGAAATGAGATTATATATAAGCACAACTGTGGTTTTGCTTAACGACTGCTTTGCTTAAGGACCGCACTGTTGGTTCCAATTGTGATTCCTAAATGACAATGGCCTGGACCTACACCATACCACTCGCTGTAATGGAACACCCAAAGCATTTGTACACCTCTCTTCTACAGTCTGATAAGAGCTCTGGGAATTCTGGGAGTTGAAGTCCACACTTACCTTGAAGTTGCCAAGGTTGAAAAACACTGCTCTAGTTTAATGACTCTCAACCACCATTTTTTTCACTGCTTTAAAATAACTGAGATGCAACCTACTTTTAAATTTGAAAGTTCAATGTTTTAAGATCTGCCATCGAGTCTGCCATAAACGGAATCCAGAGAAAAGCAAGCAGTTCTTTAGAATGGAATGGAGTGGAATGGATTAGAATAAGAAAGAATAGAATAGAAATTGGAATGGAATGGAATAGAATAGAATAGAATAGAATAGAATAAGAAAGAATAGAATAGAAATTGGAATGGAATGGAATAGAATAGAATAGAATAGAATAGAATAGAATAGAATAAGAAAGAATAGAAAAGAATAGAATAGAAGAGAAGAGAAGAGAAGAGAAGAGAAGAGAAGAGAAGAGAAGAGAAGAGAAGAGAAGAGAAGAGAAGAGAAGAGAAGAGAAGAGAATAGGATGTATACAATGATGGAATAAATAGTTTAGTCATGGATGATTAATAATGGATAAGTATATAAACATATGTTAGTTTGACAATGTGAGAATTTATATATACCATGAGCAATGACTATGAAAGGATAGCACTAACGATTTGTAACCAACGGACACACTGAATGTATATAAAATGGAAGATGGTTTTATGTTTTTATGTTTTGTTTGTATATGTTTGTCTTAAAAAATAAAAACTTTTTTAAAAAAGAATAGAATAAATTCTTCATTGGCCAAATGTGATTGGACACACAAGGAATTTGTTGGTGTGTCCAATCACACTTGGTCAATGAAGAATTCTATTTAAACCTGCAAAGGGGAGGTTAGTCCACGAAGGACCTCTGGACAGCGGCTTCTGTGGTTCCTTGCCATCTGCTGCTTTTGTTGCCAAAGCACACAAACTGCAACAGGACACACAATACTTCCCCCTTAATCCAACAATGCTTCAAAGCGGGTGAGGATCAAATGTTTCTGTGGGCAACTCAAATTTCCTGCAGAAATGCCTTGGAGCCCAGTTGCTATTGCAGAAACTTTGTGCAAAAGCTGTTGCACTAGCATGGAAAGAGCCACATCAGCAGAACAAAGCATTGTGCATTTTGGATCCTAGGACAGTGATGGCTAACCTGTTCCTCGCCACGGGCCGAAAGGGTGTGCATGCATGCCTGCACCCATCATGCAGTGCGAGCATGATCCCCCAGCCCCTGTGCACCTCTATGCATGCGCAAGCAACGCTCCCCCCGGTCCCTGTGCATGCGCAAATGTCTCCAGTGTGCGTGTCTCCCCCCAGGCATGTGTGGGAGATACCCAAGAATCAGCTGGCTGGGAGGGGGCGCACACATGCGCCGTAGGTCTGTTCTGGGTGACCTCTCACATGCTTCCATAGGTTTGCCATCATGGTCCTAGGGCATCAAACTTCCCAGATTCTCCAATCGCCCGTGACGCCCAGCAGATCTGTGACTTTTAACTCCCAATCTACTTAGCAACAGCTATGCTGAGTGGGGGATTCAGGAAATCCACCTGTCCAGAGGGTACTCAAATCATGGATGGACACATTGAACTATAGAGGGACTGACCATTCTAGCTTTCTTACAACCACAGGCCAGGACAATATTCTTCACTATCCTTGCTAGGAAATTCAAATGCATGAAGCAATTTTCATCAATATCTTGTTTGAAGGCTTTTTGGAGGCATCAAAACTGGTTGCTGTGGAAACAGATGGCTGGTAATCTAAACTGGGACGTCAGTCTGATCTGCAGAAGTTGTTTAGAACATAGAACACAGAATAATAAAGGGTCCTTGGAGGTTTTCTAGTCCAGCCCCCTGCTTAAGCAGGAGACCCTATGCTATTTCAGACAAATGGCTATCCAGACTCACTTCTCCAGTGATGGAGCACCCACAATTTCAAGCTATTCCATTGCTTGATTGCTCTCTCCTTTCTTCAACTTTCTCTTTGAGAGTAGGCAACAGAATTTCATTTTTAATGTGGGCCAGTGTGCTCACAGTAAAAAAAACGACAATGAAGTTATCTTATCTGGTCCTTTTCACTAGACTACTCTTATCCAATTCCTGCAACTGTTCTTCGTTATGTTTCAGCCTCCAGTCCCCTAATCATCTTTGTTGATCTTCTCTGCACTCTTTCCAGAGTCTCAACATCTTTTTTATGGTGGCAACCAAAAGTGGATGCAGTATTCCGAGTGTAGTCTTACTAAGGATTTGTAAAGCCTTTATCTTATTATTTATCTTATTTTGTCTTATTATTTCTGAAATGTACCTTTTTGACCCTGCCATTTTTCAAGTGGATATTCTTGAAGGACAAATCAACATGAAACAACTTTGAGAGCCAATGCTCTAACATGTTCTCCTGTACTTTTTTTGTGTAGAACCAGCCCTGATAAATACAGAAAGTCCTGGATTTACTGTAATTAAGACCAGAATTATTATTGTAAGCCATTGCAGCCATTAAACAGGTCACCATGTGAGCATGTCCAACTGTATGACCTATTTTTTGCTGTGGTCATTAAGTGAATGCAGTAGTCATCAGGCAAATTGTACTTGTAAGGCAAATCTGTTTTTCCAATGGCCATTTTTGGCCAGAAATTGGAAGTAAATGCCAGAAATCAAAGTCAAATTTGCAGTCACGTGGGACACTGCAAACTGCTGTAAATCTGATCACGCGGCTGGGTTGGATGCAGTCATGGAACTTTAAAATCAGGTCATAAATTCCTTTCTTTGTGAGGGTGGGGGGCATTGTAACCTCAGGTGATTGCTCAATGATCAGTCCTAAATTGAGGATTATCAGTAAACGGCAAGCAGTCTTGATGGAAACATTTCAGAACTCTAACATTTCAGCAGGAAGAGAGAATATTTTGCTCAGTTGCTCTCTTTACTATACAAATTTAGCCAGGGTGCTCCAAAATCGTTGTTCAAGCAATGCCTTCTTCCTGAGGCCAACTCAACGTTCAGAAAAGATATTCAGATTTTTGAAAATCCCTGCCTTTCTCATGATACCAGATGTGAAAAAGCTAAGGGCAGTGAGAAGATTTTAAAAAGGTTTGACTAGATGCTGAAGATCAAAGTCTGACATATTATTCCCACAGCATATTCCATCTTTTTTCACTTGCTGCAATTCTTAAAAATTCATTGCAAGTTCTACTTTTAACACGGACATTTCATCAGAGGCCTGATTATTCTGCCGAAATTACCTAACTGCAGAAGTCAACGGAAGGACTCTGCAGAATGACTTACGCCAGTGAAGCAAGAGGGCCCTTGACTGCCTTCCAGAATTTATTTATTTTTTAAGTGTCTGTGTTCATAAAGAACTCCACTCGAATCCATCACTCCTTTATATAAGTATAGAAGTAACACAATTCTCCGGCACTGCCAACGGCAGAGCGATGAAAACTGCAGGACCTGGAAGATGCCAGGAGCTAAATGCCAGGCAATGCACAGCCGGTGGCTCAATCTGTTGC
The DNA here is from genome assembly GCA_004320025.1 of Laticauda laticaudata. Lineage (NCBI taxonomy): Eukaryota > Metazoa > Chordata > Lepidosauria > Squamata > Elapidae > Laticauda > Laticauda laticaudata. The sequence goes on along the minus strand of BHFT01017729.1, from coordinate 62,446 downwards.
AAGAAATTCAGCCGGGACTTTAGCTTGTTCTCCGAACCCAGCCACCCCCCTTTATGCCATAAAACGGGCTCTATACACACACACACACACACACACACAGAGGGCTGAAAGGGCAGCAAAGGCCTGGAATACAAGAATGGTGGGAATGAGAGCAGCAGAGTAAGTAAGCATTCAGCACAAGCACATCCTATACACCAGGAAAGAGGGCCTTGGAAGCCCCCCTCCCCATACACACACAAAAACCTGGGTCGACACGGCAGAATGGAAGAATGCCCTGTCCTTGGAAAGGCCTTTCACACAAACCAGGCTCTCCCCCATGTCTATTCACCCAGCAGCCCTTCTGGAACAGATGCATTTTGGCACAAGCAAATCAATGGGGACTCGCCACCTGCGGTGGGCGTTTCCACCACTGAGCAAAAGGGACAGCATCCCTTTTACACAAAGATCCAGGAAGGCCAGGGTGGGGTGGCGGGGAGACACCTCTAAGCAGGCAGTTCAAGAAAAGGACCGTGTGGAAAAGAAAAGAGCTTCCTTGAAATGAAAGGAATGACAGTGAAAGTTTTGCAAACCAAAGAGAATGGAACATAATGGACAAATTTCAGATGATACGAATGCATCAGTATAAAAGACAGTTGTAACTATGTATATAATTGTTGATAAATGTAAATAGAAATAATACGCAGTTAGCACGATACTAATAACATAAAGGAAAAAGGAAATCAACTGTTATGTGTATCTCTATACTATAGCTTTGTATGGCCAAAATGGTGGCCAAGAAAGTTGTGTTCAATTGTTTTTAATGTTTATTCAATAACATTTATTAAAAGAAGAAGAAGAAAAAAGAAAAGTGCTTTCTTGAGAAGAGTTTGCACAAGACCCAGAGCGCTTGGCGAGGTGAGAGCTGGGAAGAAGGACCACAAGTTCAGTTCCTTCTCAACCTCCAAACTCACGGGAACGTGATGGTGGGGCTGGTCACTTCCTTGCCTTGTTGAGAGAGAATAAATCAGGAGGAGGCAGTGCTGGGAATGTTGCCTGGAGCTCCAGAAGGAGAGGAGGAGAGAACTCTAATAGGAGTACCAAGAAACTAGGTTTTTCTAACCCAAGCTGTGGTTCAGAGGCATGCCAGTTCTCCCCCAGTCCCTTCTGGAGAATTCAAACCCAGATGAGCTCCTGCAGAAAAGCACCCCCTCCTCTCCAAACTGTCAGAGAACAATGAGTGGGGGGTGGGTGGGTAGTTCCTCAGCCATAAACGCCCCTGATTTTGAGCCGGCCTCTCTGCAAAAGGCAGCTTCTACCCAGCGAGCCTCTCTGCCCTGGACACTTGGAAGCCTGTCTTTCAAAAAAGAAACATTTTCGGCACTGCCCCGACCCTCCTCGCCTCCCATCTCCCCGGCTGGCCCGACAACAGATGCCTCTTTGTGTGAGCCAGCCGTCCCCTCCTAAATCACCCTGACAGCCAAGATTCACATTGACCGAGCTTTGGGAAAGCAAAAGGCAGGGACGAAAACAAACAAGCCTTCTGGGCCCCGACGCTGAGAACTTTCCTCTTGCGCTGAAGAGAGGCCACATGGCTGCTTTGCAGGCCCCCCTCGGAAGAGAGAGAGAAAGAGAGAGAGAGAGAGGGAGGGAGGGAGGGAGGGAAGGAAGAAGAAAGGAAGGAAGGAGGAAGGAAAAAAGAAAGAAAGAAAGAAAGAAAGAAAGAAAGAAAGAAAGAAAGAAAGAAAGAAAGAAAGAAAGAAAGGAAGAAGTGGAGAAGAACAGAGCCCAGACTCAAACGCCAGACTCTGGGAGAACCAAATCAACGTTTGTGGGTGTTTTGTTTTGTTTTTTAAACTCACCCACGTGACCCGGAGCAATCCCGCCCGTCTCTAAGAGCCCAGAAGGAAGGGCCAAAATCAATGATGAGGAAACGGCTTGGCCGGCCGAACAATCCCCACCCTGTCCGACTCAAGCCAAACGGCATGGGGTGGTCGTCCCCCCCTCCCGTGTCATCCCACAAAGAAGAGTTCTGGGAGGCCTTTGCACAGCCCACAGCAGGACAGGGAAAAGCCCCTCTGTGAATATTATTCCACCAAGGAAGGAGGAACTCCCTGTGAAGAGGAGGCAGAAGAAACTTGGTCCAGGCAGGGCCCTTCCAGTGGCCAGGGGTCCCCAAACTTGGCAACTTTAAGACGGGTGGACTTCAACTCCCAGAATTCTCCAGCCAGCATAGCTGGAAGTTGAGGTCCACAAGTCTTAAAGCTGCCAAGTTTGGGGACCTCTGGGCTAGAGAGACGGCAAGTCCATTGGAACCTCTGCCCCACTTCGGCCCGTCTCCAAGGCGCCTCCGGGCAGTTTGCAGACAGGGCTGGAAGCCAGCAAAGACTGCTCATCCCCTCCGCTCAGACGGACCCTCAGTTGATCCCCCCAGGAGCTGAACCCTGGTGGACCTGGTGCAGGAAATACAACTTCAGCCACAGAGGGGTCAATGTCTGGAATACTGTACTTGGCTCTGTGGTTTCTTCCCCAAACCCCAAAAACATTAACCTTAGACTGTCTACTATTGACCCCACCCCTTTCCTAAGAGGTCTGTAGGGGCGTGCATAAGCACACCAAACGTGCCCTCCGTCCTTGTCCTATTGTTTCTTTTTATTTTTCTTATATGTACCCATGTATTCAGAACTATGTTTTTACTTATACCTATTATCTTGTAAGCAATTGACAAACCAAATAAAATAAATAAATAAATAAATAAATCTCCTGCCCTGGTTCAGGCGGACCCTCAGTTGATCCCCCCAGGAGCTGAACCCTGGTGGATCTCCTGCCCTGATAAATTATTTGCCCTTCTTCTACCAAATCGTGGTCTGCCTGATTTTGCCTGCGACAGCCAGGCAGGCCATCGTCACTTCCGAACAAGCTGCTCCAGCATCAAATCAGGGTTAAAACCTTCTGGCAGGAGTGGAGCTGGCTCCCAGGAAGGGCCCTGGTGGTTAGTGGGTTTCTCGGTGTTTGGCCAAAAAAAGAAAAGAAAAGCTGGAAGTTTACAAAATCCTGCCCTCCTTTGCCAGGCGTCATCACCGTTTGCTGGCCTCTTTATTTCACATAGGCGAATCGTTGCAATCACTACGCTGTTTTGCTCCCGGCATAAACACAAATTATAATCCATGTGAGTCTTGGAATAAATGTAAAGTAAACCAAACCAAACCAAACCTGGAATAAGTGAATTTGATGACGGTGGAACGTTTTCACTGCTCATTTAAAGGTGCTTTTTAAAAACATTCTCTTGTTTGCTTCGCCCCTATTTTTACTACCGACTCATAACTAGTGTGGTCTTGCAAAGCAGGCAAAGAAAGAACGAGTGGGAGGCAGTGGGCGCCTCTCCATCCTCCATGGAACCGTCGCAGCCTCCTTCTCGCCACCCCCACCCCAATAAGAGCCCCTCCATCACTAGTGGCATCTGTAAACCGGGTGTCTCCAACCTTAGCAACCTTAAACCAGGGATCTCCAACCTTAGCAACCTTAAACCAGGGATCTCCAACCTTAGCAACCTTAAACCGGGTGTCTCCAACCTAGGCAACCTTAAACCAGGGATCTCCAACCTTAGCAACCTTAAACCAGGGATCTCCAACCTTAGCAACCTTAAACCAAGGATCTCCAACTTTGGCAACTTTAAACCTGGCAGATTTCAACTCCCACAATTCCCCAGCCAGCTTTGCTCCCAATTCAGGGAGCTGGTCCCCCAGGCTTGAAGTTGCCAAGGTTGGAGATCCCTGAGCAGGGGGCTAGACTAGAAGGCCTCCAAGGCCTCTTCCAACTCCGTTCTTCTGTGAAACCCACCGTGCCGTGGCTTGCCTCCAGAAGGTTGGGAGAGCCCTGTATGAGAGCAAAGCTCGCCGGGGGATTCTGGCAGCTGAAGTCCGCCAGGCTCCCCGTGGCCGAGCTTGGAGACCCCCGGCCTGGACCATCCCGGGGGGCATCGGAGGGAGAGGCTCGCCGGAGAAGCCTGCCCGCTCCTTCCCCGTCGGAGAGCCGTCCCGAGGAACAAAGGCGTCCCGGAGGGTCTCCCTCCCTACCTGGGGATGGTGATGCACTTGGTGGCGGCGCTCTGCGTGGTGATGGCCTTCTCCAGCTCGTCCAGCTGGCCGGTCTTCTTGAGCTTCTTGACGAGGCTCTTGACCGCCTTCTCGCACCACTTCTCCTCCTGCCCGTTCTGCTCGCCCTTCTTCCAGCCCAGCAGCCGCTTCACGATGGGCGGCGTGAAGGGCAGGATGGACGACATGGCCGGCGGCGAGGAGGAGGAGGAGGAGGAGGAGGAGGCCGGCCGAGGGCAGCCCGGGAGCCCGCTCCGTCCGCCCGCCCGCCCGCCTCGCTCTCCCTCCGGTGCCGCGTCGACGTCCCGGCTCTCCCTCTTGCTCTCTGTCTCTCCGCCCGGCTCAGGCGGGCCAGGAGCGGCCGGGCTCGGCCCGGGACAAAGCGGAGGACGCCGCCGCCGCCGCCGCCGCCAACTTTCCGCCGACTTCTTCCCGACGCGCCTCTAGCGGCGGCTCGGCGGGCTCCGACTCCGGCTGCGGCTCCACCTCCGGCGGAGCGCGCGCTCCTCCTCGCCTCCTGCGTAAAGGCGCGCGCTCCGGTCGGCCGCCTGAGCCGCATGCAAATCGGGGGTTGCCGCCGCCTCCTCCGAGGGAGGCCACCTGCCCGTGGACACCCTCAGCCCAGCCCTCGCCGACGCCGGAGCCCCGCGGGAGGAAGGAGCGGAGCCGCTCCGTCCCTCGCCCCGGCCCATCTGGAGAGCGGATGGAGCCCCCTGGCAGAGCGCCCTCGGGGGGGCGGGGGGCGGGGGGTCGAGCCCTGCCCGCTTGCCCGACCGCTCGGCTCCAAAACAGTCGCTGCGAGAGAGGGACCTTGGGAGTCACATTAAGAGATGTGTTGGAAGGGACTTGTAGGTCATCTAGTCCAACCCCCCCACCCCTCCTGTCAGCCTCCAAGATTCTTTCTTCTGCTCGACTCTCTCTGGCTGTCAGGGAAAGGTGGCAGGGTGGGAGGGAAGGGTGTTGGAGGTTGACATTGTGTGAATTGTAAAAGTTGGGATGCTTTCCTGCTTCCTACACAAATGCAGCTACTTTTCTAGGCCAAGGTCAACCCTCTTGGCATGCTAAACAGGATAGGATAGGATAGAATCTTTATATAAAATAGAATAGAACCTTTATCGAGAATAGAATAGAATCTTTATTGAGAATAGAATAGAACAGAACAGAACAGAACAGAACAGGAATTCTTTATTGGCCAAGTGTGATGAGACACACAAGGAATTTGTCTTGATGCAAATGCTCTCAGTGTATATAAAAGAAAAAAATACATTCATCAAGAGTCAAGAATCATAAGGTGCAACACTTAATAATAATATTTGAGACTCTACCTGAAGATGTAGGTACCACATGACGTACGCACCTCAGACTGGATGTCCAGTTTGAATTGTTGGTGGAGACATGGGATAACTTTCTAGATGTGATTTTTGCACCTTGCTTCAGATCTTGAATTTCTCCTGTTGCTACCACTTCATATTCAGTAAAAGTCCTTTTCTCTATAAAAATGGGGTCTAAGGTTTTCTTTCTTGGATTTGGAATGGAGCCACACCTGACACTGCCCAAGCAGGAGACACTACATCATTTCTGACCGTCACTTAAAGATGAGCCAACCATGTGTGGCAGCACCCAAAAAAGCCAAAGTAATGCTTGGTTGTATAAACAGAGGCATAGAATCAAAATCATGTGAAGTATCAGTACCGCTTTATGAATCCTTAGTCAGGCCACCCCTGGAACACTGGCTCCAGTTTTGGTTACCACATTACACAAAAAAAATTTTTTTGAGACTTTGGAAAAAGTGCAGAGAAGAGCAACTAAGATGATTCAAGGCCTGGAGACAAAAACGTATGAAGAAGGGTTGCAGGATTTGGGTTTGGCTAGTCTACAGAAAAGAAGAATTAAGGTTGACATCATAGCAGGGTTCCAGTATTTGAGGGGCTGTCACAGAAAAGAGGGAGTCAGATAATTCTCTAAAGCCCCTGAAGGTAGGACAAGGAACAATGGATGGAAACTAACCAAAGAGAAAAGCAACCTAGAATTAAGGAGACTGAGGACAATTAACCAGCTTGCCTCCAGAAATTGTGGGCACTCCATCACCGGAAGTTTTTAAAAAGAGAATGGGCAGCCATTTGTCTGGAATGGCATAGGCCAGGGTCTCCTGCTTGAGCAGGGGGTTGGACTAGAAGACCTCCACGGTCCCTTCCAACTCTATTCTGATTGAAGCAAAATATTCCCAAGGGCAAGAACTGGCTTCCTCTCCTGAAGCAAAGGAGAGAAGACCTCCCAGCCCTTCCCTGGCACAAGTGCCCACTGCAGAGGTGAAGCACCTGGCAGGTGCCCCCTCAAGACCTTGCTTGCAAGGTGGGACGTGTCCTTACCCACGAAGGTGGTGATCTGATGCCAGAAGCAAAATTTGGAGACTTTCTCAGAAGTGAAGGTGCTCATCTATTTCCTGGAGATGTTTAACCCACTAACCTAATTCATTCCATTTTTAAGTTTGCACCAGGCACAGGTGATCATGGTTGAGGTTAGCAGCCCGGTCCTGCAAAATTCTGGATGACTGCTAGCTGGCAGCCAAAGGTTAAGAGCTTTCCAGGGCTCTTTCTTCCCTCCTGTGTTTGCTTGTTTGTTTGCCATCGCTGCAGCTGAGTTTGCTCAGTGAATCTGACCAGCTTGCAATTTACTTCTATTGCAATGTTTCTTAACACTCTGCTGTTCTGAGAGTTGAAGTCCACCCATCCTAAAGTTCTCAAGGTTGAGACACACTGGCCTGCTGGATGAGATGAGCATTCATTTATTCATTCACCCACCATCTATCTACCCATCCAAATATAAACATGAAATATAAATATAAATAAAGCATAATTTTCTTTGTTGGTTTCTGTAGTTTGTGGAAATGAGTGGAAAGAGCACTATCCTTAGTGGTTTGCTCCCTCACTCAATTATACCAGTAAATGATACTTATAGCAGTAAAGATCATACCTATAAGCTTTCCAGAGAAATATTTCAAAAAGCTGTTAAGAGAAGAAGGAGCAGGTAGTGTTCCTCGTGCACATCAGATAATTAAAGAGGAATTGCAAAGTTTTGTAAAAAGAACAAATGTAGCCAACTGTTCTTTGAACCATTCACAACTACAATTTATCTCTGAACTCAGAGAAATAATGTTTTAAACTATCATTGTTCCTTTCTGAGGCCGAATGTCTATGTGCCCATCATTTGAACTATGATCTGCTTGCCCATGAGAATGACTTTCTAGGCCAAAGCTGGACTCTTCGTGTTACCCAAGATGTGATCTGGTTTGTTTGGATTTTGTTTAATGTGAGAGCTCGGTCACTATGATTTTAAAGTATAATTTATTGCAGGGATTTGAAACATTTTCAGGCATTGGAAACTTTTGCACAACTCTGCACAACAATGCAGGCCCAACATTTCAACATAAACAAAGCTGAACTCTTAGGGCAGATCTTGCAAGATATTAATATTCTCACCACAAATCTCAGAAACATGGCAATTTTGCAAGACTTTGGCCACATTTATGGTTATTTTTTTTAATTAATTTGTGAATCTGTGCACATGGTTGAGCTATTGTTTATGCCTTCTTGTACAAACCTAACCTAACCATGTATAGTCTATTCAGTAAACCATACTTAACAAACACGTGGGTCCATTTATATTTAACCCAGAGTTTTAATGCATTCAACCTCTGGTTAATAAATGTAGGGTGATCCAAGAGAGAGTGATCTGTAAGAGTTCCTCACACTCAGCAGAATGGCTTTTCACCTTGGAAGTCATGAATAGAGAAAAGACCTTTGAGCTGTGGTGGCGCAGTGGTCAGAGTGCAGTACTGCAGGCTGTTTCTGCTGACTGCCGGCTGCCAGCAGTTTAGCAGTTCAAATCTCACTAGCTCAAGGTTGACTCAGCCTTCTGTCCTTCCCAGGTGGGTAAAAGGAGGACCCAGATTGTTGGGGGCAAGAGGCCGACTCTATAAACCACTTAGAGAGGGCTGGAAAGCACTGTGAAGTGGTATATAAGTCTAGGGGCTATTGCTATTATTTCTATTATCTATCCTATCCTATCCTATCCTATTCTATTCCATTCTATTCTATATTAGCACAGTAGTAGTTAGAATTTAGTATTGCAGGGCTGACGGGCAGCAGTTTGATCCTGACTGGCTCAGGGTTGACTCAGCCTTCCAAGGTCAGTTAAATGGGGACCCAGATTGTTGGGGGCAAGAGGCTGACTCTAAACCCCCTTAGAGAGGGCTGGAAAGCACTGGGAAGCGGAATAGAAGTCGAAGTGCTATTGCTATCTTCTTCTCTAATCCAAGACAGATCTAGGAGGGGAAGGTATAAAAAAATGTAAAGCAAATAGAGTCCATGAATTCAGGACCCATCCTGGTTTCTGAAAGAACTCAAACACAGCACATTGCACCTGTGCCAAAAGTATTGTGCTGGCTGCCAAATTCTTTTCAAGCCAAAGCCAAAGTACTGATTACTGTTTGGCTCAGGCCCAGCCTATTTAAAATAATGGTTCTTTGAAGATGATCTCCCCCCAGCACATCTGAGGGGGCTGCCCTACCTGGCTACAGGCCTCCCTCAAGGGGATTCCAGGCTGAGATGAAGAAATCTGACCTCTTCCTGGCTTGTGAAGAGCCCTAAATCATAATAATTATTTTTTTTTTTAAAGTGAGCTTTTATTGTTCATTTTAATTGTTCTTAATTGTTGCTTTTAAATTGTTTTTAATATCCCTGGATTTAATTTTGATTGTATCTCTTATGGAAAATGGCTGAGAGACCTGGATTGCCAACAAAATTATGTGTAATAAATAGTCATCCCTTGAGGGTAAAAAGCTTTAAAGCCACCTCAGTTTCTCCACTTGGCAACCTGGCTTGCGATGTTCATAGGCCCATCTCTGGCAAGCAGGAGCAAAGTTGGCATTTTTTTTTCTGTGCCCGAAGTAGCCAAGGACAAAATTGCTTCCATAACAAAGGACAGGGCAGTTTACTCCAACCTCTGGCTTGGCATTAGCAAGGCTGACTTTGTGAGTTTTCATGAGGTCCTGCCCCTGTGAAGGAAATGGAACTCAAGCCCCAAAACTGGAATTGCCATAACCAACTCCCCATGGGACAGCTTGCTGCAGGGCAATCCAACTATTTAATTTAAGTATTTAAAATAATTACAAAATTATTTTAATTTTTGTCATTCACATTTCATTTTGTCTCTCCTTTTTTGCACCCTCTCTTTAATGATTCCATCACACCATTTCTACAATATTAGAATAGAATAGAGCTGGAAGGAACCTTGCAGGTTCATGCAGCTCATGCAGGAGAACCTACACTATTTCAGATAAGCGGGGCTGCGATTCTCCCGGTTTGCACCTATTCGCTAGAACCGGTTAACCTTCTAAGCAGTTCGGAGAACAGTTGTTAGAAGAAATTATTGGGCTAATCCTGTAAGGAAGGCAGGAAGGAAACATTCTGGTGTTGCTTACAGAAACTGCCTCTCCGTTAACCCTTCTTACATTCCTGGCAGGACTAGACTTCCTGTCTCAGGAACTTCTCTGGAGTTTTTTCCCGTCCTTTGCTGATACTTTGCTTGTGTGGAGTGACCATTTAAAGTTGCAATGGCACTGAAAAAAGTGTCTTATGACCGTCTTTCACACTGACGACTGTTGCAGCATCGCCACAGTCATGAGAGGCCAGGCGATCTGTAAAGTGTGAAAAATAGTCATAAGTTGCTTTTGTCAGAGCTGGAGATAACATAACACAAGTGACAAAGGCTTCCCAAGATCACAAAGCCGACTCCTTGTCCCAATAAAACCCCTCTCCTCTCTCTCTCCTCTCCTTCTCTCTCTCCCTCTCCTTCTCTTCCTCCTTGTTATTCTTCTCTCACTCTCCTCCTTCTCCTTCTCCCTCGCTCTCCTTTTCCTCCTCCTTCTCCATCTCCTTCTCCTTCTTCCTCTCCTTTTCCTTCTCCTTTCTTTCTCTCCCTCCCCCTTTCTTTTTCCTCCTTCTCCTCCACCTCCTCCTCCTTCTCTTTCCCTCTCCTCTTTCTCCTCCTTCTCCTTTTTTTCTCCTTCTGCCTCTCCTTCTTCTCTCTCTGCCTCTCCTTTCTCTCTCTCTCTCTCTCCCTCCCTCCCTCCCTCTACAGTTGCTGAAAGAAAAGCCAATGGTGAACCACATACAGGTTGGACAGACTTCTGGCAGCGATGCTTTAATAGATCTTGCACCAAGCAGGGGTTGGAGTAAATGACCGTGGAACTCTCTAATATTCTGCGCAACCATCTCTCTGCTCGAGGTATGAGTAACATTAGCTTCGCTGAGGCTCATCTAAGGTGAAAAGCCCTGCTCGTTTTGATCTGAGTTTTTATTTTCTGTTTGTCCTGAGAAAGAGACTGGAATATCCTTGGCCTGGGATGGCCTGGGTCTTATCAGCAAAAGCTTTCACTTGGGGCATGTGGTGAAATCGCTCCCCAACTCTTGCGCTGGGCCTCTTGGTGACTTCCTGGAAGAAGCTAGCGGGAACTCAGTTCAGGCATGGAATAATTGCAGATGCTATCTCAGTGGCTTCTGACTTCAGAGCTTCTGGGATGGCCAGAGGCTGGTGGGATGGATAAGAGTCCTTCTCAGAAGAACTGCTTCCCTCCAGAATGATGGCAAAAGGAACAGAGAATTTCAATCCATTCCACATGATTGCAGCAATTCCCTGACCGATCCCATCACCACCAACCTCCCCAGGCTATGCAAAAGGGCACTTCCAGAGTCTGAACTCCAGTTTGACACCCATGGCCGCTGTTGACAAGTCAACAGGCAGGCAGCAAAATCTAGCAGACACAGTGCTGAGATTAGGTGAAACTGGGCTCCAAAATAGTCACTGTGTGAGCGAGGAGCAACCTGGAATTAAGGACAGACTTCCTAACAGTGAGGACAGTTAACCAGAGGAACAGCTGACCTCCAAAAGTTGTTGGGTGTTTCATTGCTGGAGGTTTTTGAGAAGAGACTGGACAGTCAACTTGCCTGAGATTGTACAGGTTCTCCTGCTTGAGCAGAGATTGGACTAGAAGACCTCCAAGGTCCCTTCCAGCTCTATTCTATTCTAATATTGAAGAAATGGTGGAATAGAATTATTAAAGAGAGGATGCAAAAGGAGAGACAAAATGAAATGTGAACAACACAAATTAAAATAATTTTGTAATTATTTTAAATACTTAAAAGTGTTGAATTGCCCTGCAGCAAGTTGTCTCATGGTGAGTTGGTTATGGCAATTCCGGTTTTGGGGTTCCTTGCCTAAGTATAAGACTTTCTTTTTCTCTACATGGAATTTCATTTTGTTAGATAGGTCCGGGGTGGGATTCAAATTCTGTAACAACTGGTTCTGTGGGTGTGGCCATATGACTGGGTGGGCATGGCTTCTTCTCTTTTTTTTTTGCAGCAAACCCCTCCCCCATTTTTTGGGCCTTCCTGGGCCTCAGGGAAGCCGCCTGGGCAAAGCAATAAGACAGCGAGGGGGATCTTGGCAAAGATGGTCATAGGAACAGCTGATCATTGGGAGGGGAAAAAAAGGAAATACCTTAAGGAGCGACTGGGCAGAGAAGAACACAGTCAGCGATGTTGGGCATGCATGTGATGTTGCGCAATAAGGACTGACTGGGAGGGGAGGGGAGGGGTGTGTGGAGAGGGTCGGGGCCAGCCAGGGGCACGATTTGCTGCTTCTCCAAATTGTGCAGAATCATAACAACCAGATCAATAGAACCGGTCCAAACCAGTAGAATCCAACCTCTGGATAGGGCCCAGTGTTCAAATCTGTCAAGATCCATCAAGATCCACCCTTTGGTAAAAAGGAATCACTTAGACCTGAGTTGATCACCGAGTCTTTGCCTCATCCACAGCCTGCTAGCTGGGGCAGCCTAATTTCTGACGGACACTTTGCTCTGCCTGTGACTTTGGTGACGACTGTTGAGATGATGTTCATTATATTCTTGTTCTTATTCTGTTCTATTCTTATTCTATTCTATTTTCTTTCTAATCTAATCTAATCTGTATCCCATTATATTCTTATTTTTATTCTATTCTATTATTATTCTATTCTATTCATGTATATTCTGTTCTCTTCTTTCTAATCTAATCTAATCTGTAATCCATTGTATTCTTATTCTATTCTATTCATGTGTATTCTGTTCTCTTCTTTCTAATCTAATCTGTATTCCATTATAATCTTATTGTTATTCTATTCTATTCTAATAAATACTACAATGTATAAATACCAAGATGAGTAAATAGGAATTATATCCTATAGCTTTCAGCAAGAAAAAGGTGAGCTGTTCGTGTTCATGGTTGTTTTCAACTGGGTGAACTTTTTCCATCGTTCAAAAGGTTCTGCATATATGGACCATTTTGTTTAAATTGATATTCATGGCATGCACCTCCCAAGCTTTTAAAAACAAAATGAAAATCAGTTGAGTTGAAGGACACCCATTTACGGGAAACTGCTTGCAAGGCACAAGATGATGAGGTGAAAGATAATTAAGAACAAACGGAGAACCAGTTTGGTGTAGCGCTTAATGCTTAAGGCATCAAACTAGAAACTGGGAGACTGGGAGTTCTAGTCCCACTTTAGGCACAAAGCCAGTTGGGCAATGTTGGGCCAATCGCTCTTTCTCAGCCCGAGGAGGGAGGCAATGGCAAACTTCTTCCAAAAACTCTCGCTGAGAAAAACACGGAGTCTCGTTCAGGTAGCAGCCAGAAGTCAACAATTGATTTAAAGGCAAAAGAACAACATAATCCATTTGTAATTCCAATTCCTGACAAAACAAGGGAAGGCCAATGATTGCTAAGCATCACCAAATTCCTAAAAAACAGCACTGTGAGAAATACAAACAATCCTAGATTTATGGCCACAATTGAGCGCAACATTTCTGTTGCTAAGTGAGATAGTTGTTAAGTGACTTTTGCCCCATTTTATGACTTTTCTAGCCAAAGCTGTTAGTTGAATCATTCCGGTTGTTAAGTTGGTAACATGGTTGCTAAGTGAATCAGGCTTCCCTGTTGACTTTGCGTGTCAAAGGAAAAGGGGATCACGTAATCCTGGGACACTGCAAGCCCAGGACATTGTGATAAATACAAGCCAGTTGTTCTGACCTAGGTGTTCTGATCCACGCCCTTTTCCGACAAATCAAACACAATTCAGAAAGAACAGAAACCTTGTAATGCTTTTACAAAATAATTAGCTGTGATAAGCACAAGCCTTGCCAAACTGTGTGAGACTTGCCAAAAGATAACAGACAAGAAATAATTTGCAAAATAAGAATCTTCAAATACAAACTCAGGATACCGGAATGTCCACAAAGCTGGAATTTCAAAACATCTTTGCCTTCTGCAAAGTACTTTCATGTCACAGCTGGCTTTTATCTTCTTGAAGGAGGGGCCATTACGTTGAAGCCTTACTCCTGAGCTGGCCGTGCTGTTGTAACTGCTCTTTCCTAGGAGCAATCCTGCGCACACGCACACTTGGCACAGGCTCCTCGGGAATCTCCTCATCGCTGCTGCCAGCCCCCACAATTTCTGAAGGTGATGTTTAGCAGTCCACTCCCTAATGGTCCTGGCCCTCATCTGAGTCCTCACTCTCCTCAGCTGTCCGCACCTGCTGCCGGCTAACCACAACACTAGGCTTCCCCCAACAGCATGAAGCCAAGTCCTCGTCCCAATGAATCCCTTTTATTTCATTTACAATGAATTTCCTCTCCAGCAAAGTCTTGGCCAACAGTCTTTCAAGATAGTTCCCAATTACAGATCTTTATCAGGCTTGGAGAGTTGGGCCAATATCTTCCAAATGCCACACTGTAGCAGCAATTATTTGGCAAGAAGTCAGGAACAGATCTTCACTCTAATCAATTGAACTAATTGTCTCCTGCAAAGCCCTACTCCCCTTTTGCTCCTCTTTTATTCCCAATGGGAGGGGCCACTCACTGCCCACCTTACTCCCAAGTCAGCCCTTGTTCCTCAGCTTTTCCCTTCATCTGGCAACTCTGTGCATGCACACACTGGGAAGAGGCTCTTGTTGGCCTTCTGCCTCACTGATGTGTCCAACTCTGAAGGCAGCTGATAACTGTCAGATGGCCCTGGCCTCATCTTTGCCTCCGATGCAGAGCCCTCGTCAGAGCTTTCCCCAGACTCCAGGACTGGCCCAGGTTCCTCCCCAACCTCCTCACTGTCTGAATCTACTGCTAGCTCTGCCAGCCGCTGTCAGGCCACAACATCAATTGCCAAGTAGCTGAATTTTGATAACATGACCACCGGGATGCTGCAATGGTCATAAGTGTGAAACATGATCTTGGGTATCAATGTCATGTATGATGTAATAAACTGAAATGCTTTGACCTTGACTTTTGTTCCTGGTTACTTACACCTGATCCCAAACATATTTTCCTCCTCTGCAGGGAGAAAAACTGGATTTATGTTCTGAATATTCAGCAGATTTCCTTATCTGCACAGAAGTTGGTCCTGGAGGAGAGGCGACTGTCTCCCACATAAAATTAACCTTTTATGGTTAATTTTAGTTCCATAAAATTAGTTTTTTTAATGTTCCCCCCATCTACACATCAGTGATCCCATACACTGAATGCTCTGCAGCTATTTTTTTAGAAGTTTGTGTCATTTATGGGCTTTCTGTGTGAGGGAGCTTCATTCTGGCATTCACCTAAATCAGGGTCACTCAACCTGGGCAACTTTAAGACTTGTGGACTTCAACTCCCAGAATTCTCCAGCCAGCAACTTGTGGATGTTGCTGGCTGGAGAATTCTGGGAGTTGAAGTCCACAAATCTTAAAGTTGCCCAGGTTGGAGAACCCTTGGCCGACATTGTCCTACAACCTACAGTGAGATAGGAATAATCTCGTCTGGCTGGATCAAACTTCAGCCTTTTTCCCATGCCTTTATTTTTATAATTGGATTGAAAAAAATCTGGATCAACAGCCCTGAAAGAAAAGCAGCATTTTCTCCATCCATAGCCCAGGGACAAAAATAGCCTGGGTTTCAAGAGGGTTGAGGAAAACCTGCCATGTTCACCAGGCTCTCAGCCTGGCACTTTTCTGGCTAGACTGTGGGCAGCTGTGCCACCCTGAGCCATTGCCCGAATCAGCGAACCGAGCTGCAAAATTATAGCCATGTCCCTCCGCTGCATTTTAACCACCGTTCTTTAAAGTATTCATAATCGCCTGCGATGCCAACCACGGTTTCCCTGGATGTAGGAGGGCATGAAAGAGATATTATGATGGTTGCCAGGAGAAACAGGGCCTCCATTGACCAGCCTTGGTCAACTTCAGCCAGTCTGCCCAGAAGCAAAAGGGAGCTCCTTGGCACCTGCAGACACAGCTTCTGTTGACCAGTCTGGGGGAACCTTATGGCTGCCAGAGCCTGACGGACAGACAGTGGGGTTGAATCGAGCCTCACACTGCAGAAAAAGCAGCCAGGACAAACTTTGGGGTTTGGTTGCATTGCCTCCTTCAGAAGCCGCAGAAGAGCCACCACGCAAAGAAGAGCCGGCACTCCTCGTGGGAAAATTCATCAATGTTTTTAACCTCCTAAACACAACAACTGTCAAGGCTCCGACAAACCACCCCCATTCAAATCATAAGTCTCTCTCTAGCTGCATCTCCCAGAGTAAAAAAATTGAATTATTAGGAATGACCATGTCGGTGTTTACCTGGGTGCAGCCGACTCTAAGACACATCATTCATTTCCCTCTTGACCCTGGTCTTCCCCCCACCCCCTGGATATGTATTCTCCAATGGGACACTTCCATAGCCAAGAGTCATCAATCATACTCTCTAGTAATAATCTTGCACGTCAGAAGCTTCGGCTGCCTAGCAACTACTTGAAACATTTAAGGAATGCACTACTTTCCCCATTCCCTTTCTGCTGGCAACTAAAAAGACCAAAGAAGTATTTTTTAGTTGACAACAACCCGTGATGAATACGGAGAAAGCCTCCGTCAGGGTCTGATAGAGGTTCTCGGTCATCCAAGGTGCTTTTTTCCAGGAGGCAAATGGATTTTCTTATTTTTTTCTTTTGAAGACGTTTCACTTCTAGCCCAAGAAGCCCCTCAGCTCTGACAGGATAGTGAGGAATGGAAGGATTTATACAGGACTACCTGTATCATGAGACGCGGTGGCTCAGGGGCTAAGATGCTGAGCTTGTTGATCAGAAAGGTCAGCAGTTTGGTGGTTCGAATCCCTAGCGCCACATAACGGAGTGAGCTCCCATTCCTTGTCCCAGCATCTGCCAGCCTAGCAGTTCAAAAGCATGTAAAAATCCAAGTAGAAAAACAGGGAGCACTTTGGTGGGAAGGGAACAGTTTGGTGGGAAACCTGGTTGGCTTCCTCCACAGGAAGTAGAAATTCTTCTGTAATCTCTCTCTCTCTCTTTTTAATTGCTTGATGGGTGCCATCAAATTAGTGTCCTACTCTTATCAACCAGAGAAGACCAAATCGATCTATGCTGCTTGCTTTGTTTTTTTCTTGCCATAGATCAATTCAGCTGTGGCCAAAGGAGACAGTGAGGACAATTAAGCAGTGGAACAGAAGTTGTCTCAAGAAATTGTGGGTGCTCCATCATTGGAGTCATTTAAGACGAGACTGGACAGCCACTTCTCTGGAATGGGATAAGATCTCCTGCTTGGGCAGGGTGGGGCGTTGGATCCAAATGTTGAGATTCTAGAAAAAGTGCAGAGAAGAGCAACTAGGATGGGGACTGGAGGCTCAATCACACAATGAATGGTTGCAGGAACTGGGCCTGGCTGGTCTAGTGAAGAGAAGGACCAGGGGAGACAGGAGAGCATCTTCCAATACTTGAGGGGCTGCCAAAGAGAGGAGGAGGGGGTTAAGCTATTTTCCAAAGCATCTGAAGGCCACACAAGGAACAATGGATGGAAACTGAAGAAGGAGAGATTCAACCTGGAAATAAGAAGGATTTTTCTGACACAACAATCAACTGCTTGCCTTCAGATATTGCAGAGATTTCAGATATCACTGGAGGCTTTATCAGAAACTCTATTCTCCAAGGGGTTTGACTAGATGACCTACAACGTCCCTTCCAACTCTAAGTTCTAAGTCTCTTCCAGCTCTACTCTGATATTTTGTCCTGTGGATATGAGGAAGTCCCCCCCCAGCCAGGTTTTCTTCCTCCTCCTCCTCCTCCTCCTCCTCCTCCTCCTCTGCAGCCTGGCTGAGTCACAGGTGTCTCTTTGCAGCCCTACCTGCCAGGTGGGCTCCCTGAACAGATGGCTTAATAACATTATTAATAACAGGAATCTGAGCACTTCCATTAGTCACTCAGGAAAGAGGCAGCTGAGAGGAAAAACACCTTGGCTGGAGATGCAGAGCAGAGATGAATCACTTCTAATCAGGACTCCAAGATCCCTTCAGCTTCTGCAAACTCCCCCCCCCCCCAANCCCCCCCCCCCCAAACTTCATCGTGGGGCTGAAGGGAGATGATGAGCTTCCCTGATTGCGCCAATCCAGCCTGCCAGTGGGTGGATTTCAGTTGAGGCTCCTCTTGGCTGCATGGCAGGAATGCAGCGGCATTCAGCTATGACTGGAGGGAAAACGGGTTGGCTTCCTCCACAGGAAGTAGAAATTATTCTGTAATCACTCTCTCTCTTTTTTTAATTGATTGATGGGTGCCATCAAATTAGTGTCCTACTCTTATCAACCAGAGAAATAGACATTCAACCTTCTCTGATCTCGTTTTTCAGGTCTTCCAGTGGGGCCCACATCCTTGCTGCAGTATAGCCCACCCACCTCTCCACCAATGATCCCCTCCCCTCCCCTCCTCTTCCTTCCCTTCCCCTCCCCTCCTGACAGAAAAAAGACCACCCTCAACGGAGCTGCTTGGGGCAAACAAGCGTTTGTAGTGCTGAATTTATAACCGCCATCAATGCTTTCTTAGCATGCTTGGGGCATTGGTCATCTGGGGCCATTGGTCAGGTTTAAGTGAGTATGGGTAGGTGGGTGGGAGGGATGTGTGTGTTAAAAAGTAAAGATTGAGGCCCTGTCTCTGCAAATGAAGCTTTACACCGATGATATCTGCAGATACTCCTATCAGATTCTGGTGTTGCTTTCAGAAATGACTGTGGGGATGCTGCAACAGTCGTAAGTGTGAACAATGGTCATAAGTCACTTTTTTCAGTGCCACTGTAACTTTGAATGGTCCCTCCACACAAGCAAAGTACCAGCAAAGGAGGGGGAAAAAAACTCCAGAGAAGTTCCAGAGACAGGAAGTCTAGTCCTGCCAAGAATGTAATCAGGGTTAACGGAGAGGCAGTTTCTGTAAGCAACACCAGAATGTTTCCTTCCTGCCTTCCTTACAGGATTAGCCCAGTAATTTCTTCTAACAACCGGTTCTCCAAACTGCTTAGAATAGTAACAGCCGGTTTAAGCAAAAAGGGGAGAACTTGTAGAATCCCACCCTTGGGTCTCCTCCTGTCTTGAACATGGGGTTGGACTAGAACAGGGGTTTCCAACTGTGGCGACTTTAAGCCTGGTGGACTTCAACTCCCAGAATTCCCTAGCCAGCAAAGCTGGACTAGAAGACTTTCAACGTTCCTTCTAGGCCTCTGTGATTCTGTGATTCTGTGAAATTGCATTCTGCCCATCTCTCTACCCAGTGACAGATTTGGCAACAGGAATGGCTGAGGAGAGCAGTAGAGCTGCCAAGAATGGACTACAAAGACCAGATGATTGCCATGCAGCCACACAGAGACTGCAAAGACCCAACCCTTTTGTTACTGTGATAGTTTTGGGCAATTTTTGCAACATCAACCTGATAGCAATTGTTGGAAGAAATATCCTCCTGGGTTCAGTTCCAAGTGGGGAGAAAGACGCTGGAATCATGGAGGCTGCTTGGAAAGATGGTTTAATGGTGGACAGGACCACATGACTTGAAGTCCTGGGTAGGTGACCGCATGGAATGGAGAGTGAGATATATTTATACTCGCTCTTGGCCTTTGAACTTGAGCTTCCTGTTCCTGTGGCAAGGGCATGTATTCTGATTGGTTGTCAGAGTCCCATGGGGCCATGCAGGGGTAACTTTGTAGGTTGTCTTGAGTCCCAAGCTTGGTTGAATCTTGCTAGGTGATGATGTAACGAAGAGGGTTGTGCTCTGAAAGGGTGTGGGTTGGGCAATTCCTATTATGGCTTTATCCTGGTTTGGATCCTGGGTAGGATTGATTGGATTGAGGGCTAATCCTATCATGTCCTGAGGGTGAAGGCCCATTGTGGCCCAGCCTTTTTTCTTGTAGATAGGTTGGCACCAAAATATCTGCTGGGGAGGAGGGGCAGGGAACTCAGCCTCTGAGTTTATGTCTTTAGAAACATGTTTGTCCTTTAGGGAAAATACAGTCTTCTGCCTTTTTAATATTTCCTAGAATATTTCATTCTTCTAGGAGATGACTGGGTGCTAACTTCCTAAACATGGAGGTAGGTCTCCCTTGTTCCTCCTCCAGAGAGGGAATTGAGAGCCAACAACCCCTCCCCATTCATCCGAGTTCCCTTCCTGCCTGGGATGGGATGACTAAGTTCCTGGGCTGAGTGAGGAGGCCAGTGTGCAATCGTATTTGCTCAGGCCACTGCCAAGTAAACAAGTCCTCCCCGATGGCGTCCTCTCCTCTTCCTCAGCCCCTGGTCTCACCTGGTGGTCTTCCTCCATCGAACAGGTGATGTGGCTTCCTTTGGCCTCCTTGTTGCTTCCTGCAGACTTGGCTGAGAGATCAATGGCACTGTTGGTGGGGATTGTTATCTTTTGGGTAAATAAAAGAATCCAAGGAAGACGGAGCCCTGAGGAAAGAAGGAAGGAAGGAAGGAAGGGCCTGTGTTGTCTTCAGGAATGTGGATGTGAACATCAAATGTGCCTTCAGCCTGAGTCAGAGCCCTGCTTGGGGCAAGGCTCTCTGTCAAAATCTTATCTTGATCTGGTTAGAAAGAAGAACATCTTTCTTATTTTTCTGAAAAAAATAACCCCTGTTCTCATCCGGACTATCGAGCTCATCCCCACCTGGACCACTGCGAACATTGGGCAGCCCACAATGTAGTTCTCTGCTTAGCAGCTGGTGTTAATCCCCCAGAGCACGGGCAGTGGTGGGATTCAAAATCTTTTACTACCGGTTCTGTGGCCGTGGCTTGGTGGGCGTGGCAGTGGAAGGATACTGCAAAATCTTCATTCCCTCCCCACCCCGCTAACCTGCTTTCCAGCTCCATTCTCCTGTGCAGGGAAACAAAAGGAGACCCAGCTGTTCAGCTGGGACTCGATGGGAGGCAGAGAAAAGATGGGGGTGGTGGGGCCAATCAGAGGTGGGATTGACCGTTTCTCCGAACTGCTCAAAATTTCTGCAACTGGTCAGAACCGGCTGAATACCACCTCAGGCAGGGGCCATAATGTGACTATAAAGGCACAGTGTTATTGCCACAGATGTTTTTCAGGATTTCTTAAATGTTTCCTATTTCCCATCAAGGAAATCTTCGGCCCTGGAATTTCTTTGTGGTCTCCTGTTCAAATAAGATCTAAATTTTCTTTTTTTTCGGTCAGGGATAACAAGGTGCTGCCACCTCTTGTTGAATGAAAATACTATCTTCAATAGCATTACCTTCAGAATTTGGATATTGCTTTGTGAAAAATACAGATACTATTATCTGTACTTTAGATAGAGCCGTATCCAAGTCTGAAGGCAATATTTTATTTCAGTTGCATTAAAAAAAATAAATCCTTGAGCCTCCTTGAAGACTCATTATCAGGCATAAAAAGACCTAACAGAACAATGTCTATGGAGATTTTCAGTCGCCCAGGTCATGATTGTCCCCAAAGTGCTTTTTTTAAAGAGGCAACTGGACTTTCTTCTTTTTCCTTGAAGATGTTTCGCTTCTCATCCAAGAAATCCGTTCATACTCCCACGCCATTGGAAGATTGTTCATCCCAAAGAAACTTTGGGACAACCATGACCTGGATGAATGAAATGCAGAAAAAAGTGCAGAGATGAAGAAGCTCCTTGGAGGAGAAGCGAAACATCTTCCAAAAAAATAAAAAAAGAAAGAAAAGAAAAGAGAAAAGAAAAGCACCATTGTAATTTAACAGAATAACAGAGTTGGACGGGACCTTGGAGGGCTTCTAGTCCAACCCCCTGCTTAGGCAGTTTTTGGCCTGCAAAGCCTGAAGAAGCATGCAGAAGCCTTGCTCAAGCCTTTGGGGAGGCCGAAAATCAGCTGTGAGGTGCACATATGTGCAGTGAGGTAAGTTTGCCTGCAGCTTACATGCCTGCACAAGTAGCTCTGCGTGCCACCACGTCCTTCTACCATTTCAGACAAACGGCTGTCCAATCTCTACTTAAAATTTTCCCATGTTAGAAAATTCACAACTTCTGGAGACCATTCCACTGATCGATTGTTCTAACTGGCAGGAAATTTGTCCTTATTTCTGTGTTAGTTTTCTCCTTGAATAGCTTTGTTCCTGTAAGCGAAAGTGTCATCTGGCTTAAACCACAATTTCAGGATTCGAATCTGTGTAAATATGGACGGCATTCTTTATTCAATTTTTTTCCCTAGTGCTCTGTCTTAAACTTTGGAGCCCAATGTTCTCAGAAGCTCAGTATCTCCCGCATGAGACTTTACAGCAAATCCTAGAGCTTTTAAGAGGCAGATGTTTGTCTTGGGCTCTATACAGATAGATACAGATTAATAGTTGGAAGTCATCTAGTAGGTCATCTAGTGCAACCCCCACCCAAGCAGGAGACGTACACCATTTCTGACAGATATCAGTCCAATCTCTTCTTGAAAGCTTCCAGGGATGAAGCTTCCACATTTTCCAAAGGCAACTTCTGCTTCCGTTGGTCAATTGTTCTCACTGTCAAAAAAATTCTACTTATTTCTAGGTTGGATCTCTTCCTTAAACAGTTTCCATCCATTATTCTTTGTCTGACCTTTGGGTCCCTTGGAAAATAGCTTGACCCCACTCCTCTCTATGGCAGCCCCTCAAATATTGGAAGACTGATGTCATGTCTCCCCTGGTCCTTCTATTTACTAGACTACTAACTTTCCAGATTAACAGAGTTGGAAGGGACCTTGTAGGTCATCTAGTCCAATACCCACCCAAGCAGGAGACCCTACACCATTTCTGACAGAGGGCAGTCCAGTCTCTTCTTGAAAGCCTCCAATAATGAAGCTCCTACAACTTCCGAAGGCAACTTCTTCTGTTCCATGGGTTGATTGTTCTCCCTGTCAGAAAATTCCTCCTTATTTCCAGGTTGAATCTCTCCTTGATCAGTTCCCATTCATTATTCCTTGTTTGGACTTCAGGTGCCTTGGCAAATATTTACACTGTCTACAGGTAGTCCTCAACTTACAATGACAATTGGCATCTGACACTGTGCAACTCGATTGTTAATTGAGCAGAACCTAATTTTAGTTCAATTTTTGCTGTATTGTTAAGGAACTCTTCCTCAACTGACTTCACTTGTGAGGATCCAGCTGGGAAGGTCCCAAATGGCGACCACATGACCTGGGATATTGTACCGTCATAAACCCAGGTCAGTTGCCAAGCTCCTGTCATGTTCAGAGGACTGCTGGGAAGCTGCGATGGTCATAAATTTGAGGACTGGTCATAAACCTAATTTTTTAGCACCATCGTAGTTTTGAACAGTTGCTAAGCAAATGGTTGTAAGTTGAGGACCAGGTCAGGTAAAGGTGGAACAACTTCATTTGCACCACACACCACATGTTTAATATTAATTTTGGTTAAGCTTTTTTCTGCCAGATACATCAAGCTGTTTGGCTCTTATGGTGTCCATGTTAAATTTAGGCAGAGCAAACAGCAAACTGCAGCTTAGGGAATCCGTATTCTGATAGTGCAAATGAGCTCATTATTATTTTTAATAATAAAAATATTCCTGATTACTTATTTTGTCAGCATTTAGTGTGTATATGTATGAACTTAAAATTACATTTAGGAACTGCTTCCAAGGTATACACTATATCGTAACCTGAGAGAGATAAAGCTATTGAATACTTGCTTTACGATGAGTATTGTAGGAAATCAATAATTACTTTTATTTGAAACAATTTATATTTCTCACTTTAAATACCTTGGTATTAAATAAAAGCCACAGGTATGTTTGCAATTTTATGTGGCAAACCAAGGTGGTGTTTTGGTATGCACTTTAGTGAGACCTGGTGTAACTTTTTAACAATATATTTTTTAACAAGGGGCAAAATAACAGAAAAGAATAACAGAATTGGAAGGGACCTTGGAGGTCATCTAGTCAGCCCCCTGTTCAAGCAGCAAACCCTAGACCATTTCAGGCAAGAGGTTGTCCATCTCTTCTTAAAAGCTTCCAATGTTGGAGCATTTACATCTTCTGGAGGGAAGTTGTTCCGCTGATTAATTATTCTCATTATCAGGAAATTTCTCCTTAATTCCAAGTTGCTTTTCTCCTCCCCTGGTTTCCATCCATTGCTTCTTGTCCTGCTTTCAGGTGCGTTGGAGAATTGGTTGACCACCTCTATCTGGTTG
This sequence comes from Laticauda laticaudata, assembly GCA_004320025.1. NCBI lineage: Eukaryota > Metazoa > Chordata > Lepidosauria > Squamata > Elapidae > Laticauda > Laticauda laticaudata. The sequence goes on along the minus strand of BHFT01017729.1, from coordinate 38,836 downwards.
GAAGTTAAAACCCAGCCCTCTCCTAGGAAAATGAAATATTTTAGGATATACTGAAAAGGCATAATATTTCCCCTAAAAAGAAAAGTAGAAACTCAGAGAGGCAGAAACTCAGCCCCCCACTTTGCTAATGGATCATGACTCTGGTTAGAGTCGTCAGTCTGTTTTACATAGCAAAGATCTACTCCGGGTAGAGCTATATTAGGAATTGCCCAAAGCCCTTTCATGGCATCATCACCATCCAGCCAGGCTCAAGCAAGCCTGGGACTCAAGACAGCCGACAGAGGTGCCCCTGCATGGCCCCCTGGGAGTCTGACCCCCAATCAGAATACAAGCTCAAATTCAAATCCCAAGAGAGGGCATAAAACCAGGCACTTTCAGCCCCTCAGCCTGCCCTTCTTTGGAGCTCCGAGCCATGTGGTCCTGTCCACCCTTAAACCATCTTTCCAAGCAGCCACCATGTTCCCAGCGTCTTTTTCCCAACTTGGAACTGACCCCAGAAGGATAATTCTTCCAACATCGTGGTAGGTCCTGTCTCCCTTGGTCCTTCTTTTCATCAGACTAGCCAAGCCCAGTTCCTGCAAACGTTCATCATTTGTTTTAATCTCCAGTCCCCTCATCATCCTGGTTGCTCTTCTCTGCACTCGTTTCTAGAGCAGGGGTCCCCAAACTTGGCAACTTGAAGACTTGTGGACTTCAACTCCCAGATTTCTCCAGCCAGGAGAGTTGAAGTCCACAAGTCTTAAAAGTTGCCAAGTTTGGAGACCTCTGTTCTAGAGTCTCAACATCTTTTGTTTACATCCTATCGTCCAAAATTGGATGCAGTATTCCAAGTTGTGGTCTTATCCAAGTGGTATTAACACTTCACATGTTAATAGGGGGCTTGGCTTTTCCTGTGGAATTGGGCTAGTGAAAAAACCAAAACCAAAACAAGCAAGAAACTTTGTAGAATCTTTTGAGAGCTGATTTGGTTTCCTGCAAACTCCCAATGCTTCCAATTCTGACCAGAAGAAGCTCTTGCGCTTTTCAATGTTGGAGCACCCTCTGGCGGGGAGTGGTTTGCTTTTGGAACATTATCGCTCCTCAGGCTCAACATGGATGAAGCAATGGTTACTATGTATTGTAGATGAAGTCCACGAGCCAACTACATGTGTGGAGCTAGGATTGTGGATGCCCTGAGTTGGTGAGGCTGCTCAGACCAAGAAGTCAGCTTCTACTTCCACCATGCACGATGCCCTCCAAATCTATTTGCTAAGTCTTCCCCTCTGCCCCTTTGATATTCCATTTCCTCATAAGTTACTTTTAGCCTAGTTTTCTTTGGAGTTCTTGTTTTTTTACACATTTCTTCCAGTCTAACTGTATTTGAAAATGTGATGCATTGTACAGCAGGGAAAAGAGTGTTTCAAAGTTTAGAATGTGTTGAGCAACATACGAAGAACAGTAGCAGGAATTGGGTAATCTAGTGCGGTGGTTGCCAACCAGTGGGCCAGGGTCCACTGGTGGTCTGTGAGAAAATTTTGGTGGTCCACAGAGAAATGTCACCCCCAAATCAATTAATCCAGGCTGCGCGGGAACACAAGGCTGCACGCCCACATGGCCATGGAAACACAAGGCTTGCGTCGCTTCATTGCGAACAACACGAAGTAGTGAGGGGGTGGGAAAGGGCAGAGGGGAGAACTTGCCCCACTCGCCCACACACCTGGCCTGGCACCAGGCTGCTTCTTTCTGCTTCTTTTTCTTCTTCTGCTTTTGTTGCATGCAAGAAAGCAGCAAAAGTCTTTCTTTTCTCTCCTCCAAACTCCACAGAAATGAGTCTTGGATTCTGCTCCAAGAAGCTTGTGCGTGCAACAAGTCTCACAAGAGATTCATTTCTGGCGGAGTTTGGGGGAGGAAAGAAAGACTTCTGTGGCTTCTGCTGCTTCCTGCATGAAACAAAGTCTCTCTCCCTCTCTCTCCCCTTGAGAATGGAGCTGGAGACAGTGCCTGATCCCAACTAAAGAATTGGTCGATTGGTAAGTAAAACAGGATGGGAAATCTTCCTGCAGGCTTTTTTTTTTTTTTCCCCCAGGGTCTCTGGTCCACAGGATTTAAAATTATGAGTTTGGTGGTCCCTGAGGTCCAAAAGGTTGGTGATCCCTGGTCTAGTGAAGAGAAAAACTAGGGGTGACATGATAGCAATGTTCCAGTATTTGAGGGGCTATCACAAAGAAGTGGGGGTCAAATTATTCTCCAAAGCATCTGAAGGCAGGACAAGAAATAATGGATGGAAACTAATCCAGGAGAGAAGCAGCTTAGAACCAACCTAGGAGAACTTTTCTAACAGGACAATAATCATGGAATGACATTCTTTATATGTTTTAGCCTCCAACACCTTAATCATCTCTGTTGCTTTTCTCTTCACTCTTTCCAGAGTCTCAGCATCTTTTTTATATCATGGTAACCAAAACTGGATGTGGTATTCCACTTGTGGCCTCATGGGTGCCCTCATATGCAAAGAATACCATATTGTTGGCTGATAAACTGCCCAAGGAGCTCAAACTGCTGATCCAGTTCTATAGAGGAATTATTCTTTCATCTGCACCTCTATAACTGTCTGGTTTGGTTCTGCAACCCAACAGGGCAGACACAGATTCCAGAGAGGAATCAGGACTGCAGAAAAAACAATTACTACCAACCTGCCTTCCATGGAGGAGGACCTGTATATCCTGCAGGAGTCAAAAAGAGGGCTGGGAAAGTTTCTGCAGACCCCTCACATCCTGGACATAAACTGTGTCAATTCTTATCCTCAAAACGATGCTATAACACACTGCACACCAGAACAACCTGATACAAGGACAGTTTTCTCCCAAATATTATCACAATTTATATTGATTGTTTCCTAGTATGGTTTGATTGTTTACTATATCGTATGACTACTATTATTAAGTGTTGTACCTTATGATTCTTGACTCTTGATTAATGTATCTTTTCTTTTATGTACACCAAGAGCATTTGCACCAAGACAAATTCCTTGTGTGTCCAATCATATTTGTCCAATAAAGAATTCTAATTCTAATAAAATGGACAATTTGCAGCAAATGCTGGATGGAGTATATAACCAGGTGCACAAACTCAAGCCACTGTAGTTATTCGGCATACCCAGAATGAACAAATAATGGCTTATCACAACATGTGAACTCAGTCAATGGCTTGTTCCATACCTGGAAAGGCTCTTAAATGTTTATTTGATTAGCAGCAATTGGTTCCCTGTCGGAAACAGGGCTGGCGTCATCTCCATTATATGAGACTCTGGCTCACATCCTAATTTGATTGTTGCCTTTATAAGAGAGTGAAAGACAGATACCTCGGTCTATATACCAAACAAAGATCCATTGGGAGCCCCATATCAAAACAACTTACTTTATGTGCAGCCAGAATTTGAAAACAACATTTAATACAGCACAGGAATTGAGCAAAATGGTTTGGGTTAAGATCGGCATATTTGGGACTGATTGGTGTAGATTGTAGGGATGTCACCAAAATATAATTTTATCATATTTATCCATACATTAAATTATTGTATTTTATTCCAATCTCATTTTAAATTGTATTTTATTCTAATTCCATTTTACATTGTTTTCAGATCTCAGTAATTAATTTGTGTTTGGAACTCTGCACTTTGATAGAGCCCATGGGCTAATCAATAAAGTAAACTAACTTTAACTGTAACCAGACAAAACACTGTTTATATAGACATTGAAACTGTCGCTCTTCCTTTATATCGTAAAAATAAGAAATATATATATTAAAAAGTATATATTTTAAAAAGTAAATATGCACTTGCCAGTTACTAAGGAACTGAATTTTGATCGCATGAATTGCAGAGATGCTCCAACTGTCATAAATGCAGGCGCTGGTGGCAAATCACAATTTTTGATGCTTTTTTTTACTTTGAATGGTCAGTAAATGAATTACAAATCAAGGACTACCTGTAAAACTGTCATGCCCCTGTCAGAATCTGACTCGGAGGAGGAAGCTGAACAGCTGACAGAGAGTGGGAGTGTGGCTCCATTGGCTGTGGAAGAAACTGGGGAAGGGCAAAGTCCGGCTGGGCAGAGCAGGAGAGAGGTAGAGCAAGGGAGAGGAAATTTGGAGGAATACTCAGGCCCACCCCCTCTTCATCCTAGGGCATGCAGGGAGGAACAGAGAAGAGAGCAATGTGAATTGCATGCCTTACGGGGGAGGAAAGGGCCCTGATTCCCTTCATTAGCTGCAGCTGGGAACACAGTGTTTAAAGAGGGAAACTGCACACAGCAAGTTGTTTGTAGGTACCTTGTTTTGGACTGAATTTTCTCCAGTTAAAGGTTGTTCCTAGGAGAGTTTTTCTCCAGCCGAGGGTAACCTGGACATTGGGGGCAAAGTTGGAGATAATAAAGGGAGTTTTCTTGCTTATTTGACTGTGTTGCCTTTATGCCACACCCCTTTGGGTCATCACAAAAACTGTGTGAAAAAGAATGTCCTTTGTTTGGTCTTCCATCTCACTGAAGTTTGCTCCAATGGATGGTCTGAAATACAAATACGGGCATTTTTCCCCAAAAAAACATTTTTATTAGGTTATTAAGTATTATAAAATACAAAAGAAAATAAAAGGACAATGAAGAGGGAAGGGAAAGGGGGAAGAGAAGTGAAGAAAGGTAAGGAAAAGAAAAGAAAATGAAGCATTGAATTCCGACTCTCTGTTTCAGTAGAATAAGGCATTAGCATCAAATCACAGTTTTTTGTTTTTCCATAGTAATATAAACAAGCAGTTTCTATAAAAATATATCAATCTGATCTGTAAAACCCAAAGTCAATGTTTCATTCTTTTCCACATCAAGCATGAAATTCAGAAGGGGTTTCCATGTGGAAACAAACATATTTATGTTCTTTTCTTTAATCAGAGTAGTCAGTTTTACCATTTCAGCCAACTCCATCAGCTTCTGCAACCATTCTTCCGTGGTAGGTATCGAACTGTCTTTCCATTTTTGTGCATACAATTGAATGTGGGCAAATTCTTATGGCTATATGGTGTGTGCGTTTATGTGGTTGCATGTGTGTAGGTGTTGAAGATGGCAGCTGTGACTGCTGAATCAAAGCAGCAACTCTTTCTCGGTGCATCGCATCTACCATCACCGTCTTTACTTTCTGGACATTCCTCTGTGGACACCCTGATTGTGAGAGGTGGAGAACATATTCCTTGGTGCATGTCATCCAGGCTCAGCATGATTGTAGCAGTATCTGAGACTGACTAGGAAATAGTCAGATATGTGATGGAATTTCCAGCTCAGAGGGTAAGGAGATGTGAAGAGGGGAACGAGCTTGGAACCCTTGCACAGACTACCTGAACCCCTTATCTGGCAGTTCCTGTCCAGGGCTGGGGAAATCAGGAGAATATAAGGATGAATGAATATAAGGATTTGTCACAAGTTTAAGCTCTCTACAAGAATCTACCAACTAACAGTCAAGGGAAATGAGGAAGAGATAAGACAGGCTGAACTTAGATCTCTTATGGGAGCAAGAGATGCATGACTTATGACATGTTTGATTCCTCCGTTGGGCTCAGACTGGTCATCTACAGTTCCCAAGAGTTCTCCCCTATCTGGTGAGATTCTTGTAAACAGGCATGCAACAATAAAGATCAGCTCACTATGTCGTTCTGGTTCCTTGTGCCTGACAGATAAGTGGAAGCCTAGCCCACTGCTGCATAGTGGGCAGAGCAAGAAGCTCAGGAGGGTCCCTCATAAATCAGCAGGTCTGAACTGTACTTGCAAGATTCTGCCAATGTAATTTTCCTATGTGGTGGTGCAGTGGTTAGAATACAGCACTGCAGGCTACTTCTGCTGCCTGTCGGCTGCCTGTAGTTCAGATGTTCGATCCTGACCAGCTCAAGGTTGACTCAGCCTTCCATCCTTCTGAGATGGGCAATATGAGGACCCAGATTGGTGAGGGCAAGAGGCTGACTCTGTAAACCACTTAGAGAGGGCTGTAAAAACACTGTGAAGTGGCATATAGGTCTAAGGGCTATTGCTAATGTTATCCCAGTTGGAATTGGAACTCCCCATCATCCAGTTAGAGCTGAAGAAGCTTCTTGGATAAGAAGCAAAACATCTTCAAAGAGAAACCAGAAAGTTCAGCTGCCTCTTGAAAAATTACCTTTGGGACAACCATGACCTGGATGATTGAGAATCTCCATAGATATTGCTGTTGCTACTTACAGTAAAGTAGAATTCACTCATCTCGTTGTGATCTTATCTAGATCAGGGGTCTCCAACCTTGATAACTTTAAAACTTGTGGATTTCAGCTTCCAGAGTTCCTCAGCCAGTAAAGCTGTGAGTTGAAGTCCACAAGTCTTAAGGTCTCTGGTCTCTTAAGTCCCTGGTCTCGTGCACCTGGAAAAGCTAACAATGACTTTATCTGCTTCTACGCTGTTTCCTGCCCACCCCTCACACACACACACACACACACACACACACACTCTTTCATCCCAAGTTATTGTTGTGGTGGTAGACTTTCTAGTTAATCTCAATTCTTGATAGCTATGCTGCCTGTGCAGTTTTTTTTCTTGGCGACAGCTTCAGAAGTGATTTGCTGACATGTCCTTCCAGGAGGTTTTGGGGTGTCCCAATCTAAGGCTGGAAGAGGAGCAGTGTGACCAATCCCCCAGCAGCCAAAAGAGGACGCAAACCATTGGAAGGTGGACCAAAGGAAGGGGAAAGGAGCAGGGGTGGGATTCAAATATTTTAACAACCGGTTCTGTGGGCATGGCTTAGTTGGTAGGTGTGGCTTGGTGGTCATGTGACTGAGTGGACATGGCTTGGTGGACATGTTACTAGCTGGGCGTGGCCAACTCAACATCACTCACATCGAGGCACACATCTTCTCGCCTGGCCTCTCGTGACTGTGGGGATGCTGCATCAGTCATAAGTGTGAGAAATGGTCATAAGTCACTATTTTCAGTGCCATTGTAACTTTAAACGGTCACTCCACACAAGCAAAGTACCAGCAAAGGAGGGGAAAAAAAACTCCACAGAGGTTCCTGAGACAGGAAGTCAAGACCTGCCCAGAATGTAATCAGGGTTAACAGAGAGGCAGTTTCTGTAAGCAACACCAGAATGTTTCCTTCCTGCCTTCCTTACAGGATTAGGCCAGGAATTTCTTCTAACAACCAGTTCTGTGAACTGCTCAGAATGTGAACAACCGGTTCTAGCAAATAGGTGCCAACTGGTAGAATCCCACCCCTGGAAAGGAGGACACACTGCTTGTTTAATGTTCTTGGCATCTTTGACAAAACTGCAAAATAAAAGCTATTTAGGCCGAGCCTACAAATGTAATTTATTTCTTTATTTGTTAAATTTAGATGCTGCCCATCCGTTATCCAATTACCTTTTCCAATTGCAATTTTTTCCCCAACATACCTTTTCAAATTTCACACCTCAAAATGTATGGCGTCCTTCAGTCCACAGACTAACATGATCATTCATGAGGACAATTAACCAGTGGGAACAGAAGTTGCCTTCAGAAACCGTGGGCACTTCATCCCTGGAGGTTTTAAGAAGAGATTGGACAGTCACTTATCTGAAATAGTAGAGGTTTTCCTGCTTGAACAGTGGGCTGGACTAGAAGACCTCCAAGATCCCTTCAAGCTCATTCATTCACTCATAAATTTGAAGGGGCAGGATTGAATCCAATGGTTGGAATCAGGGAAGTAAATAAATCACATCAACTATGTTTGTAGAACCTGCTGACAAATGAGTCAAAAGAAAGAAGACAATTTGTCCCAGTACACAAATTTTCAATGATGACTCTTGTGAAAGCAATCCAAAAACAGTGACAACACTAGGAAGTCACTTGAAAAGCCAGACTGTACTTGATTCAAAGGCTATGTCTGCCAGATGGAGAACATCAGGACAAAAAGGAAATATGGAATCAGAGGGCTGGATTGGATCTTGGAGGCCTTCAACCCAACACAAAATAGGAAAATGAAATATATTATAATATAAATATAATACAACACTGAATATAATACAATGTAATGATATGTTATGATTGATTACTATGGAAGGAATCATAACATGAATTAGAATTTGTCAAAACAGATTCGCTCGAAAAGGATAATATAAATTTGCAATTAAAGTCTAATGATGATGTAATAATAACATAACAGGACATGGAAAGTTGATTTATATAATATGAATACAAATTTAAATTTAAGAGTGAAAGACTATGTGCACAAGAAATATGTACCAACCGACACACTGAACAACTTTTATTTGTTGTTTTATGTTTGTGTTTGTTTATGTTTGTTGTCTAAAAATATTTACAAAAAAAGAGGAGAGAGAGGGACCCTTTCCCAAACTAGACCACTCTTTCCAAATTAAGTCTGAATGCCTTCTTCTAAGGGAGTGACATCCTTACAAGCCTTCTGGCCATTTCGTGATCCTTATGTGCACTTTTTCTCGCCTAGACCCTCTCTTCTGAGCTGTCTAGGGTCCAGGGCTGTGCATCTCAAAAAGCAGTCTCCTCCTGTATTTGCAAAACACCCTGCTTTTCTTTGTTCCTATCCATCAGAAGCCAACTCCATGTAGTTGTACCTTCAGAGCAGGCTGGGGAAAAAAACCCTCCCTGCCCTTTGATGGAGCTGCTAGGGAGATAAATATATTGTTAAGTTAAGCAAAATTAAAAATGTTAAGAATTAACTAAGGGCAAGCTAGAGTGAACGGATAATAAGATAACCTCCAGATGTTCATCATAGACAGATTTCCAGACAGTTAAATTGCTTAATGCATTTCCTTTGGCTAGCCTATCAATCTCCCAGCCTGTCTGAGAGGCTTCGCTAATAGTCTTCCTCCATTCACATGATTATCGTGGAAATGCCTCAGTGGTACCAGCGGTGGTTCTCCCACCAGGTAGGGCCTCTGATTCATCGACGGCGCTCGAGTGTGGAAAATTGATTGCTAGCTATTGTCAGCAGGCTACGATTAACTCGCCAGAGTTGTCTTTGCAACACAAATTAATAGTGGGGAGAATAAAAGCAGAGTGAATAATTTTATTAATTAATCACTTCCTGTAAATAAATGAATTTGCCATTTAAAGGGACAAAAAAATCATAAAAGCAAAATGGAGAGCCGGGGTCCTTGAGGCAGGGCAGAAGAGCTGATCTAAAGGGGGATCTGTGGCTGTAAATCAGTGCTGATTTATCCAAAGGTTCTTTTTTCAAGAGGACTTTCTTTGTTTTCCCTTGAAGAGGTTTCACTTCTCATCCTTAGAAGCTTTTTCAGTTCTCCCTCATTCAGTCAGAACTGAAGAAGCTTCTTGGATGAAAAGCAAAATGCCTTAGAGGAAAGAGGAAGTCCAGTTGCCTCTTGAAAAAAGCCCCTTTGAGGCAACCATGATCTGGATGACCAAGAATCTCCATTGACAGCACAGATTTATTGTGCAGGAAAGTGGGTTGGAGAGGGACCCCCCTCCTTTCAAAACATCACCCACCATCACCCCCTGATTTCCCTAACACAGAAGCAAAGGATCTTCAAGCAGCTGAAAGATTCTGAATTGTTGGACAAGTCCAGGTGAGTTCCTGAAATTTCACAGCCAGAATTAGAGGAGTGACTTGGCTGCCGCCACCTTGATTTTGCTTTTCTTTTTTCAATTTTCAAATTTAGATATCAGGCCGGACCGCTAATTCTCAAGCTCAGACAAAGGGGGCTATAACTGGCCACCTGATGAAGATCTACTGGCAGGAAATATAGCATGAACATTTATTTCATAAAATAACAGAATAACGGAGTTGGAAGGGAACCTTGGAGGTCTTCTAGTTGAACCCCCCTGCTCAAGCAGGACCACTCTACCATTTCAGACAGGTGGATGCCCAGTCTCTTCTTAAAAGCCTCCAGTGATGGAGCAGCCACAACTTCCACTCTTTAATTGGTCTCCCTGTCAGGAAACTTATCCTTAATTCCAGGTTGATCCTCTCCTTGATTAGTTTCCATCCATTGCTTCTCATTCTTCCTTCAGGTGCTTTGGAGAAGAGATTGACCCCCTCCTTTTTGTGGCAGCCCCTCAAATATTGGAACCCTACTATCATGTCATTGCAATTCTTCTTTTCACATTGATTGATGAGATTGAGAACCATTCTGTCTCCTCCCGCCCCCCCTTCTAATATTTTGTAGGTATAGCAAGGTACACATCAAAGGGAGATCTGAATGGATATCTGCAAAATAAAAATGCAAACCATCCAGGATGAAGATTATGGGCTCTTAAACTCATCCCCCATCCTAACAGATTAAGGAGATGGTTTGGCTGCTTGTTTGTTTTTTTTCCCCACTCGGTGGATTTTTTTTTTCTTTTTTTGTAATAATTTTATTAAAGATCATTATAGCATATAAGGAGAACTCACACAATTACAGAATAAAGAAATACATAAAAGTTTTTTAAATTAAAAAGTGCAGAACAGGAACAAAGAAAAGAAAAATAGAACCCCTCCCTTCATCTCCAGCATGTATAATCCACACTAACCACTTGTCACTATCTTCAAAACATAACCAAACATTTCATCATTCCATACATCACCCAGTTTTCTATAAGCCTGTCTTTAAAACCTTATCTCTCCCTACTAAACTGTAAAAATCCAGTAAGGTTTGCCAGAAATAATAGTATATAAATATCATACAAATACAAAGAGTGCGGAGAACAACAAAAATGATTAAGGATCTGGAAGCTGAACCTGCAATGATCAGTTGAGGGAACTAGGTATATTCATTCTCTCTTCTAGTCTACTGAAGAGAAGGAGGTGACATGACAGCTGTCCTTTTCTGCTTTTCTTCTTCTACTTGTCTTCTTCTACAGAGAAGAGGTGGTTGAACTCTTCTCCAAAGTACTTGAGGGCAAGACAAGAACTAACAGTTGGAAGCTTATCAAAAGAGACCCAACCTTGAATTAAGGAGAACAACTAATCAATGGAATAGGTTGTGGGTCAACGCTGAAGGTTTTCGGGAACAGACTGGACAACATCTGGGATGATATAAGGTCTCCTACTTGGACAGAAGGTTGGACTAAAGACCTCCAAGCTTCCTTCCAGCCCTATGATTTTAAGTTTCTATACCTAATCCTGGATTTCCCATGCCCAGAGGAAGTTCTTTCAAATAGTTCAAAGCAGCCACACACACCTGATACACCTATCATGTCCAGTCAGGGGATGGGGGGGCAGTGCCCTGATTTTGCTGATGGTACATAAAATATCAATTGCACCAGGCCATTTTATGGGTCTGAGGAACCCTAAATACCAGTTAAGGCTGGTATGCTTACTGGTGTCTGTGTTTCTTAACTTGAACCTCCATTTTCTGAGCCTCGAGCCTTTAAGCAACTTCGAAGTGATAGCTGAAAGAGGGAAATTAAATTTGAATTTTAAACTGACAGCAGCTGTTCCTCTGGTAATGCTTCAGCATGCCTTGAAGGGCAGATGATCAAGAGCAAAAAGAGACACACTGCTGTTCCTCCTTGATTTGGCCAAGGCTTCCTCGAACTGCACCCTTGTCCCATTAGGACTCCTTTCCCACATGCACATGACCCTTCCTTATGGGAGACAAGGCCTACAGCAGTTGGAGGGAGAACAATTCTTCCAAAGCTTTCCCTTTGCTGAGACCCAAAGCCACTTGAGGCCTCTATGAATTTCCCTTTTTCTTCCCTTTGACCAAATTGGCAAGCTATGAAACAAACCTCATGGCTTGACTTTGGTTGACCTTAAAAAGCTAAGCAGAATGACCTGATTAGGACATGGAAAAGAGACCACCAGGATATCCTACCTCTTAAGTGAGATTGGGATGTTGAAAATCGCAAGCCTTCTCCATTGCCAAGAAGACACCATGGACCTATCCATAGACATGAGTGAGATTGTCTTGAAGAACACTATATTTTTTTGACATTTTAAGCAGTTTCACTGGGTGATGTGGCTGGCAGCTTTTTAAATTTTAAATTCATTTTGAAGTCCTCACCCAGAATCATTGAGAGGATTCCCATAAAATTATTAGTGGTGTCTCTGATTTCTTACCTCATGGTTTGTCTATGGTTGTTTGTTGAATAAACAAAAATTGGCCACTCCACAAAGCAGTAAGTCTTCCATTCTTAGCAAATCACTTAGGGAGTTTGCAGGGGTCTTTAAAATGTCAGATAACAGCCTTAACCATGCAGTCAAAGCCCCACCCAGTTTTCTGTGTGCTCCAACATGTTTATGGCAACCCTAGTCCAACCTATTTTGACCATCCTCACTGAAGAGCAGGGGCTTTGATTTCCCTAACCCCATGAAGACATTTCCATTTGCAGGCTCGGTTCAGTGTGGCATATAAACTTCAAGAAGAGTGTAGATTCATTTAACCGCAATGTCAGGTTTCCAACAAATCCACCCTCATTCAAATCATAAGCGTCTAGCAGCACCTCAGAGAAAATAAAATTGATTTATTAAAAGTGGCCATGTTGGCGTTAGCTGGGTGCAGCCAACACTAAAATACATTCATTTCTCCCTTGACCTTGGTCTTCCTCCCACCCCTTGGATGTATATTCTCCAATGGGACACATCCATAGCCAAGAGTCATCAATCATGCTCTCCAGTAATTTTCTTGTGCTCCAACAACTTTGGGCTACCAGGGTGATTATCTTGGCACCTAAGGAATGCACTGTTCCCCCCTCCCTTTTTCTGGCAGCTAAAAAGACCAAAGGAGTATCTTTTTAGTTGACACGTGGTTAGATTCACGTTGGTGGCTTTATTTTGACATTATTTTAGTTACTGTTTTGCAACCTTAGTCATTGGAGGATGGATGGATGGAACAGTTCCCAGAATTCCTCAGGCCGTCACGCTTCCTGGGGAATCCTGGCAGTTGAAGAACACACGTTTTCAAGTGCTCAAGTTTGAGAACCACTGCTTTAGCTAACCTTTTTCGGTGACATATTTTTGTTTTGAAATTTACTCACCTTCATGTTGAGAGGGACAGACCCTCTGAGGCCTGGGCATTTGAGGTCATTTTAGGAGTGTCCACCAAACAGAAGGGACCCCCCCATGTCAACATCCTATAGAACATCTGGATAAGGTTTTTCACCCACCTACTTGCAGTCAGAATAGAAAGGAGTTTAGTTGTGAACGTAACTACAGAACATTAAAGATGCGTCTTCTGGTCATCAATAAATAACCCTGAGCAGGAAAAAACACACAAGATTTGTCACCAAATGGGAGAATGTAACAAACAATGAAAGTTTCCAAAATTAATTTTCTTCATTTTAGTTTATTAAAATTGCTTTCATCCATCTCCCATGTTAAATATTTTATTTTTTCATATTAATGGCTGCAATTTCTACTCTGCCTTCCTTCTGTCATTAACACTGTACAAACTTAATATCATTAGTAGTTTTTTCCTTTAATTATGTGACTGGAAGAAGAAAAACATCAAAGTTTCCGTGAAATTGGAATAGTATATCTAAATTGCCTCATGTTTATTTTAACATTAACAGTAAATGAAGCTAATGGGCTTCTATATTATTAAAAGCAGCCGTTTGTGTCCTGCCTGCTTTAAAAGATGTTAAATAATTAGTTATTTAATAGAGAGGTGCAAAACAAATCAAAGAAGCAGAAAAACTTTGGAGTGGGAGGATTCAGGCTTCAAACTGGAAACTCTTTTTGAGGGGAAGACAAAGAGGGTGAAGCTTTGCATCCTGCTGAGATACTGATAGCTCTAATTTAATAACAAGCCTGGGGGCGGGGGTTCTGTCATCTTTGAGATGTAAAGGAGTTCCACGTCTTGAAAGGATATTTCAAAATAATTAACCTTTTTGGGCTCCCGTGCCAAAAATTGTATGCATGCTTGCATGCTCATGCTCGCGTGCCAGTACCCAAGGCAATGCGCCTGCCCCATGCCTCTATGCATGCGTGCACAATCCCGACCCACACACCCTGCTGCTGCCTTACCTACACTGTGCCTCACAGCTGATTTTCAGGCAGTTTGAGGCCTTTTTTTCAGCCTCCCAGAGGCTTCAGGAAGGCTTCTGCAGGCTTCTGCAGGCTTTGCAAGCCAAAAACTAGCCCTGTTTTGTCACATCTGGTATTTCCAGAAAAACAGGAAGTGACAAAATGGGCCTAGTTTTTGTCCTGAAAAGCCTGCAGAAGCCTTCCTGAAACCTGTGGAAGGCCGAAAAAGGCTTCAAACGGGCCAAAAATCAGCTGTGAGGCACACACATGCACAGTGAGTAAGTCTGCCTGCAGCTCGCGTGCTGGCACAAATGGCTCTGCCTGCTACCTATGGTACACGTGCCATAGGTTTGCCATCATGGGTCTATATGCGTAGGAATCTAACCCACTTAGATTAGACCGCTGGTCTTCAAACCTTGGCACCTGGACTTCAATTCCCAGAATTCCCTGGGCAGCAGCAGCATGCTAAAACTGGGGAATTCTGGAAGTTGAAGTCCTCTCAGCTTAAAGATGCTGAGATTGACAAACACTGTTCCAGATCAGTTTTCTTTCACTGGAAGTCTCTACAAGGCCTACAACTCCCCGAATACACAGTAACTACAGACAACTTTGCAGTGGTTGAGGATTTTGGGCATTGTAATTGCAGCCCAAGGTGCACAATACCTGTAAATTTAGACCCTGAGAGAAAAAGTTAGGCCTTTTGCTGCATTAGAAGCAGGAAGCAAGAGCAGGGGGTCAAAAACATCAAGATGGCGCTCCCAATCAAAGACCAGACCATTTTTAGATGCGCCAGTGGCTGCAAACTTCTCTTCCTGCATGTTTTCTGTCTTTTGAAGTGGCACAAATAAGATGTTGTCATCTCCCTCCCTCTGAGGTACAAAGCTTCCTGCGGATGCATCACCTGCATCAAAGCTCTGCCTGGTTTTGATACACATCGCAGGTCTGGAGGTTTGATCGCATCCTTGTAGCTGCCATCTTGACTTTTTTTGGCTCATCCTGGCTCATTGCTGATCAATTGTGATCAGCTGTATGAGATGATTTTGTGATCTGGATCTTTTCTTGCCTGTTTTAGCACTGCTCAAAGGAAACCAAAAAAAGCAGTAAGCCCAAAACAGAATCTACAATTAGATCTCCAAAGAACTAAAGTGCTTGAAAAAGTTGATGGACAACCTTGTGTCTTGAGGTAATACATTTTAACAGATTAACAGTGTTTGATGGGACCTTGTAGGTCAACTAGTTCAACCCCCTCTTTAATCTGTTGAACTTGTTGCCATGCATCCAATTTGACCCTGGGGATGTACATAAATGTGAAAAAAACTTTAGGCACACCTAGATCAACCATATATCACAACCTGTATCATTGGCCACTTTGCTCGATTTCATGCTGTTTAGATGGAGCACTGTTGATTGTCTGCTAAGCCGCAGTGGCTGACAGGAGATCATATCAGAGAGAGAAGAGCCACCAAGCATGATCCCAGCAGGATAACAAGGAGAGTGGAAGAGTTAGGAAAGTTGGAATCAGTCGGTTTTATTGCAAAGGGAATGGCACTATTAGGCAACTAAGCAGGAAGGCCCATGTGGTTTTGGGTGCATGTGTGGCTGTCAAAAGAAGGTGGCAGTCATAAGAGAATGGTCAAAACCCTGCCCCTTTTTACAGGTGGCATCCTTGATGATTTTTGGCCTCTGCTCTAGTGGATGCCTCTGCAATCAAATTACAGTACCATCTTTAACAGGAAATTAGAATAACAGAGTTGGAAGGGACCTTGGAGGTCTTCTAGTCCAACCGCCTGCCTAGGCACGAAACCCCACACCACTTCAGACAAATGGTTATCCAACGTCTTTTTAAAAACTTCCAGTGTTGGAGCATTCACAACTTCTGGAGGCAAGTCTTTCCACTGATTAATTGTTCTAATTGTCAGAAAATTTCTCCTTAGTTCTAAGATGCTTTTCTCCTTGGCTAGTTTCCACCCATCACTTCTTGTCCTGCCCTCAGGTGCTTTGGGTAATAGTTTGACTCCCTCTTCTTTGGGGCAGCCCCTGAGGTATTGGAACACTGCTATGATGTCACCCCTAGTCCTTCTTTTCATCAAACTAGACATACTCAGTTCCTGCCACCATTCTTCATATGTTTTAGCCTCCAGTCCCCTAATTATCTTTGTTGCTTTTCTCTGCACTCCTTCTAGAATCTAAATAAGCCACTGGTCCAAATCTTTGTCTTAGTGTAATGTGAGAAACTAGATCTGATTTGCTGGATAATAACGATGATGATGACCAAGGCAATAATAAACAGACAAAGGGGAATTACAGAGGAATTATTGAGTCTGTCATTGGCACCTCTATAACTGTCCGGTTTGGTTCTGCAATCCAACAGACTATAGAGCGCTGCACACCAGAACAACTAGACACAAAGACAGTTTTTCCCGAACGCCATCACTGCTAAACAAATAATTCCCTCCACACTGTTCAACTATTTACAAAGTCTTCACTATTATTACTGTTAATCTTCTCATCCTTCCTTATCACCCATCTCCTCCCACTTGTGACTGTATGACTGTGACTTTGTTGCTTGTATCCTTACGATTTATAGTGACTGTTTCCTAGTATGATCTGATTGCTTCTTGTACCCTATGACCATCATTAAGTGTTGGACCTTCTGATTCTTGACTCTTGACAAATGCATCTTTTCTTTTATGGACACTTTATGGACACTTTTACGTATGCATTTGCACCGACAAATTCCTTGTGTGTCCAATCATACTTAGCCAATAAAGAATTCTATTCTATTCCATCCCATCCCTATTCCTATTCCTATTCCTATTCCTATTACAATTCCTATTCCTATTCCTATTTCTATTTCTACTTCTACTTCTATTTCTCTTCTGTTCTCTTCTATTCTACCCCACCCTACCCTACTCTATCCCATGCTATGCTATGCTATTCCATTCCTAGTTCTCTTCTATTCTCTTCTATTCCTATTCCTATTCTATCTGCCTATCCCAGGTGCTGGGGGAAGGACTCAATAGGTGGACAAAAGTGCTGAATCCTGTCTAAACCCTTGCCTGACTGTGTGACCAACCATAAGAATTCAGGTAGTCCTTGACATACGTCCACAACTGAGCCCAAAAGTTTCTATTGCTAAGCAAGACAATTGTTAAGTGAGTTTTACCCTCCCCTTTTATGACCTTCCTTGTCACAGTCATTAAGTGAATATATACAAAAAAGCACAAGGAACTTGTGCTGTACAAAAAGCACAAGGAACTACACTCTTAAGTTAGTCACATGTTTGTTAAGTGAATGTGGCTCCCCCATCGACTTTGCTTGTCCGAAGGTCACAAAAGTTGATCATGTGACCCCTGGACACTGCAGCCGTCATAAATATGAACCAGTTGCCAGGCATCTGAATTTTGATCATGTGACCAGAGGGATACTGCAATGATTGTAAATCTGAAAATGGTCATAAGTCATTTTTTTCAGTGCCTTTATAACTTCAAACGATCACTAAATGAACTGTTATATGACATAAGGCCAAGAGCACTGGCCAGCTGTAACCAAAGGAGCACAATTGTTGGTCCCCCTCTAATGTATGAAAGAATAATTTCTGCCAGAGAATTGTCAGTATTTTTTAAAAAAGGAGCTAGAATTCACTGAATGGCTGTCAGCGATATAATAAGGAAATTCTGAAAGCATCCGGAATCGCCAAATACATTGTCAGAGTCCGGCGCTTGGCGTATCCGTCACCCACTCCTTAAGACATATTAAAGCTGATTTAAAACACCGAGCATTTTCTCTCCTCTCCCTTTAAAGGCAGACGTTATTGTTACGTAGGCTTTTGTTTTAATTAAAATAGGTATTGAAATCCTCAGTGAAGCTTTGGTGGATTGGTTAAAAGGGTACCAATCCATTTGCAGAACAGCCAAAAATATATATCCTGGTAATTGTCATTTTCCAACACGGAGAAGGCTTAATCAAATCAAAAAAAGCAGCTTTAATTTACAAAGCAATGAAACTCACTAACCTCTCTTTCGATCAAAGAATTAAAAAAAAAATCCAAAACACCCAGTCCAGAGCACAGTGAAATGTTTATTTTGTACAATGGCCCATAACTGCATTTGTGTGATTTAAAAGCCTTTTTTTGAACCATAGGGTAATATTACATGCATGTAGAATTGAGCTCTTGTTATGGCTCATTTGTCCCCACAGAGACCAAAAATCATTTGCTCCTCAATTCCTACCTAAAAGATTTCTTTTATATATAATTCTCATAGTTTACTTTAAATGGGATCCTTAGGTTAAGATTTTTCCTCCCTGTGGCTATGGTTTATCAAGGCAGCTCGTAAGGGGTGCTTAATGCCTCTTGACATCCTGGGAAATATTTTTTTTTCCATTTGGGGCACAAATTGATGTTTGTGGTGTTGCTGTCACTGGTGTTGGTGTCCTGGAAACCCCACCTGCCTCCAAGAGATATTAGACCCACAAGAGGCAGCTTTCAACCTTCATTTCTTGCCCAACCTTCCATCAGAGAAGAAATATTTACATTATTAATACATTATTATAGTAATTATATTAATTAACATAATATATGAATACATAACCAATATTTGAGAGGCTGCCACAAAAGAGGGGAAGGGGTTGTCATCCTATTTCCCAAAGCACCAGAAGGCAAGACAAGAAATAATGGGTGTGTCATGCCCCTGTTGGAATCTGATTCGGAGGGAGAAGTGAAACAGCTGATAGGGAGTGGGAGTGTGGCTCCAGTGGCTGTGGAGGAAACTGGGGAAGGGCACAAGCCAGCTGGGCATTCAGAGGAAGACCCAGGCCTACCCCTTCTTCATCCTAGGGCATGCAGGGAGGAACAGATAAAGGGAGCAACATGGTTTACGGGGAGGAAAGGCCCCTGATCCCCTTCAGGAGTTGCAGCTGGGAAGACTGTTTAAAAGGGCAAAGTGCACATGGCAAAGTTGCTGGAAGCAAAGCGTGAAATTATTCTGGTTTGTCAAGTCTTACCCGAGTTCTGGTGTCCTCCCAAGTGTGTGTATTTCGTTATCTTTTGATGTCTTCAATCCCTCATCCTGCTCTGTCTCATTAATTGCTGCAGTGTGGTTTGTGTTGGTTTTTATTAATAATTTATATGTACTTTGAGTTTGGATGGAATTTCTTCCCTTTAAAAACTGTTCTTGGGAGAGTTTTTTCTTCATCTGGTGATAGTTGGACCTTGGAGGCCAAGTTGGAGGAACTAAAGGGACTTTACCTACTTTTGTGACTTTGTTCCTTTTGTGCCATGCCCTGGGTCATCAAAGGGTGGAAACTGATCAAGGAAAGAAACAACCTAGAACTAAGGAGAAATTTCCTGACAGTGAGAACAATCAACCAGTATAATGGCTTGCCTCCAGAAGTTGTGGATGCTCCATCACTGGAGGCTTTTAAGAAAAGACTGGACAGCCATTTGTCTGAAAAGGGTCTCCTGCTTGGATAGGGGGTTGGACTAGAAGACCTCCAAAGTCCCTTCCAACTCTATTCTGATTGTCTGTGGAGATTCTCAGTCCTCCAGGTCATGGTTGCCCCAAAGGTGCTTTTTTCAAGAGGCAACTGGACTTTCTGTTTTATTTTTTAAAGACCTTTCGCTTCTCATCCAAGAAGCTTCTTCAGCTCTGTTCTACTCCGATTGATTGAATGAGGATCTCCTGCTTCTGCAGGGAGTTAAACTAGAAGATCTCCAAGGTCCTTTCCAACTCTGTTATTCAGGCTCAGCTGGGCATTCTGGGAATTGCAGCCACGAGACTTCTGGCTAGAGATGGCCAGATGGGTAAGGCTGCAGTGGACACTTGCATACCCAGAAGCAACACCTACGCACCAGAGGTGGTATTCAGCCAGTTCTGACCGGTTCTGGAGAACCGGTAGTGGAAATTTTGAGTAGTTTGGATAACCAGAAAATCCCACCTCTGACTAGCCCCACCAATCTATTCTCTGCCTCCCACTGAGTCCCAGTTGATCAGCTGGGTCTTCTTTGGTTGCCCTGCACAGGAGAACAGAGCTGGAGAGCAGGTTAGTTGGGCAGGGAGGGAATGAGGATTTTGTAGTAACCTTCCCCTGCCACGCCCATAGAATCCACAGTAAAAAAAATCAAACCCCACCACTAGCTCATAAGCCAAGGAGTAGCTACATCTAGTTTACATTACTGCATGATGGACACCCAAAACATCTCATGAATATTTTTTTCCCTCCCTTTAAAAGTTTTTTTGCAAATGCTTAAAATTGGGAGACTCCCCCCAAAATGGCCAGGAGTGAAAAGGTCAGCAGCCTTCTAGTCCATCTGAAGGCTGCTGCTGAAGCTTGAAGTAGAGGTAAAATTTGAGAACTTTTCCAGACTTCCGAAAGATTTAGAAATGGCATAGAAGCTCTGCAGAGCTCTTGTTCTCTTTGCAGTGACCCATGATGGAGGAATTAAGAATTCAACAAAGGGCAAGGTGTCATTTTCAACCAAAGCCTAGCTCTCACTGTTCATTGGTCATTGTTACAGCACTGTAAATGTCCATTGCGCTCCTCAGTCCTCCCTTTTGAAATAGGATTTCAACCCACAGTGGAAAAGGTAACTCAAAACCAGGATTACTTTTCTGGCTCCTTGATGAAAAGAGAGAGAATGGAAATGCTGCAGGCACAGGAGGCGATGATCAATTCCTCCCCCAAGGATCAGCCACTAGTAGACTGTCAAAGGATGCTGGGTCTTTCTATCATGAATTTTTGGAGAAAACAGGGGTGAAGCCAGCCTTACTTCCATGCGACAACTACCTGAAACAACAAACCTGAGGGGCCTTGGATTTTTCGAATAAAAAATGACATTGAAGGGCATCCAGCTCTGGGTTGCTAAACTCCAGGAGACCATAGGATGGCTGAAATCTTTAGGGCCAACACTTCTGGATGGAGTTTTTTGCAACCTAGAGGTGGCAATCCGAAGACAGAAGCCATGAGGACTGCAGTTCTAGTTCATGAGGCAGGAAAGAGTCTACCTTCAGCCCCTCCTGGCTCTTACCGAGCTTTGTAAACAGGGGTGAGATTGAAATTTTTAACAAACAGTTCTGTGGGTGTGGCTTAGTTGGTGGTGGGGCTCCATGGTCATGTGGCTGGGTGACGTGGCTTGGTGGTCATGTTATTGACTGGGCATGGCCAACTCAACATCACTCACATTGAGGCAGGCATCTCCTCGCTTGGCCTCTCATGACTGTGGGGATGCTGCAACAGTTGTAAGTGGGAAAAATGCTCCTAAGTCACTTTTTCCAGTGCCACTGTAACTTTGAATGGTCCCTCCACACAAGCAAAGTACCAGCAAAGGAGGGGAAAAAACTCCAGAGACGACGCGTTTCTGAGACAGGAAGTCTAGTCTCTGCCAAGAATGTAATTAGGGTTAACGGAGGGGCAATTTCTGTAAGCAACACCAGAATGTTTCCTTCCTGCGCTTCCTTACAGGAATTAGCCCAGTAATTTCTTCAAAACCAGTTCTCCAAACTGTTAGAATGTTAACAACTGGTTCTGGAGATTAGGTGCAAACTGGTAGAATCCCACCACCTGCTTTAAAACTCTTGAGCCAAAGTTCCAACATTTAGTTTCCCCACCATTAACAACTCCAGACTATGAACTATGACAAAACCCAGAAATTCTTTGCAACTTGTGTCTTAGTCCCCCCCCCCCGTGCTACACTCTGCCAAGAAGATTCAGAAAGGCTGACTCCAATTCAACAAATAGTTCCATCTAATGTTTTATTTATTTATTTATTTATTTATTTATCTTATTATATTGTTTGTCATTGCTTACAATCTTTGTGCATAGCAGTGGTGGGTTTACTGGTTTACTACCAGTCTGTGGGTGTGGCTTGGTGGCCGTGGTGTGGTGGGCTTGGCATGGTAGGCATGGCTTGGTGGGCATGGCAGGGGAAGGTTACTCGCAAAATCCCATTCACATCCATTCCCACTAACCTGCTTTCCAGTTCCATTCTCCTTGCAGGGCAACCAAAGGAGACCGAGCTGATCAGCTGGGGACTCAATAGGAGGCAGAATAGATGGGTTGCAGGCCAAGTCAGAGGCGGGATTTGCGGTTCTCCGAACTACTCAAAATTTCCACTACGGTTCTCCAGAACCAGTCAGAACTGCTGAATACCACCTCTGGTGCATAGGTGTGCTTCTGGGTGTGTCAAATGTCCAGCCTTACCCATCTGGCCATCTCTAGCCAGAAGTCTCGTGGCTGCAATTCCCAGAATGCCCAGCTGAGCCTGGGCATTCTGGGAGTTTGTAGCTCCTATGCTTGCAGTCCCAATTGCATACTTGCAAAGAGTGATGGGATTAATCCAAAGATGTGTTTAAAAAGACCCGAAGATGTTATTGCGTTGAAGACCCTGCCTGTCACAGAAGGACCAGCGGTGTATTCTAACTCTATTCCAAAGAAGAGAATTGGATAGGAATAGAATATATAGAATATGACTCTGTATATGTGACAATTTCCTGAAATACCATGATGAGCAGGATGGTGGTTTAATCCTAGGTAGCAGCAGATGTTTCTCTCTTAGAGTGCAAAGAAAAAAATTATCTGCTGCAAACTCCACATAGGCATCAGGAAAGACATCTGGCCAGTAAATGCTCAGCTCCATCCGTTCATCTTGGCTCTACCCCTAAATTAAGGGAATTTTATATAACTCTTAAGATTAGAATATGACTCTATTCTAGTCTACCAAGTTGGCACTAAATGGATAAGACAAAATCAGGCCTAACACAATCCAGCTTTTCTTCACTTATCTTCTTGAGATGCATGCCATTTGCAAGAGTCCCTATTTTGCATGCTCATACATACCATGTTGCATTACTGAGAGGATGCCCAGAAGGGATACCTCCTACACAACATTGTTGTTGTGTTGATGATCCAAACTCTTTCAAAGATCTTGGAGTACTCATCTCTAATGATCAAAGTGCTAGAGCCCACTGTAACTACATAGCCAAAAAGGCATTAAGAGTTGTTAACCTTAATCTTACGTAGCTTTTTCTCTGGTAATATCACACTACTAACGAGAGCATACAAAACATTTGCCAGACCAAAACTCGAATACAGCTCATCAGTCTAGAACTCACATTACGTATCTGATATTAACACAGTTGAGAAAGTCCAGAAACATTTCACAAGAAGAGTCTACACTCCTCAACTCATTGCAGAAGACCTTATGTCACCAGACTCGAAATTCTAGACCTAGAAAACCTAGAATTATTCTGCCTTCGGTCTGATCTAAGTATAGTATATAAAATCATACATTGCAATGTCCTCCCTGTCAATGAATACTTCAGCTTCAGCCATAGCAACACAAGAACAGACAATAGATAACAAACTCAAGGTTAATCGCACCAAACTTGACTGCAGGAAATACAACTTCAGCAGCAGAGGGGTCAATGTCTGGAATCCTCTACCTGACTCTGTGGGTTTTTTCCCCCAAACCCCCAAAACTTTAACCTTAGACTGTCTACTATTGACCTCACCCCCTTCCTAAGAGGTCTGTAAGGAGGGTGCATAAGCACACCAATGTGCCTACCGTCCCTGTCCTATTTGTTTTGTTTATTTTTCTTATATGTATCCATGTATTCAGAAGTATGTTTTTACTTATACCTATTATCTTGTAAGCAATTGACAAACCAAATAAATAAATAAAATGAACATTAGATGGAACTATTTGTTGAATTGGAGTCGCCCTTTCTGAACCATCTTGGCAGAGTGTGGCAGGGGGGGGGGGGACGACTAAACACAAGTTGCAAAAGAGATTTCTGGGTTTTGTCCCTTGAGGAACCCCATTAAAGGGGGAGTCAAAGGATGTTGCTCAGCCGCCTAGAGCCAACAGAGGCCTCTGGCATCCATCGTCCTTGTCCTTTGGCTGCGTCAGCCAGCTGGTCTCCTGCTTCCCCTCCCCAGCCTCTGCAGGAACAGGGCTGGCCCTCTCTGACCCCTTCCCCCTCCCCTTTCCATCCTCCCCATCCTTTCCATCCTGTCCCAAATGCGTTTGAATCTGCTCTTTTCCTTGTTGCTTTGAAGATGGCTTTATAGAAAGCAGGACGCCTCAATAGCAGCAGATGGCAGATAAGTAGGAATGGTAAATAGTTTTAATTACTGGATAATGTAAGTGAGACAATAAAGGGGAAGAGAGGGGGAGCGAGCTGCTGCCACGGCGAGGCTGCAAGTGTGGTGGGACCCAATTTGTCTGGAAGGCAGCATGTGTTGCTCCCGTCTTTGGAGGGCTTTAAAAGAGAGTGCCGAAAAAATATTAATTGCCTGGTTCATCTGCCCATCCGTCTTCTCCACCAAAGTCGCAGGCTTCCTTTAATTTCAGGGGAACGGTTCGGAAATGGGAATCATGCAAATGAGTATCTTAGCTATTCATTTGTTTTACTGCAAGCGTTTTGTGAGCAAATGGCCTAAAGCCTGCAATGAATTAAAAGAGTCGGCACTGGAGACCGATTTTTAATACAAAGTCCTGACACGAAGACGACCCCGACCGGCAGCAGCGAAAATGTTGGCATAGCAACTTTGGGCATTTTCATGCAAATTGGCTCCTATATAGATGATAGCAGTGCAATGATTTCCTTCAACTAATCATCATAAAATTAGTTTCACTATATTTAAATGCCTCCACTTAATGCGTTATATCCATATGCATGAAATTGCCTGAGCTAATGCAGTACATAAAATGCCAAAGACACAATGAATAGCCAAATTGCAAGCAGTTATGTCGCCTCCCATTAAAAAAACCCTTTTTGTCTATTTTTGGGAGGAGGGGGGGCAGGGAGAGAAAGAGAGAGAGAGAGAGAGATTGGGGAGTGTTGTTATTGAATGTGTGGTTCCCCCAAAGGCATCTATCACCAATTGCTAACAATGCACACAAACATTCAGCCTTCGTTTAAGTAACGTTAAGGTTGTACAAAATCCAGAACACTGATGAGTGATGCTGTCTCAATCCCAGGAGCAGAGCAGAGCAGAAGCCAGCCGTTGCCAACGTGGAAACTGGCAGATGAACAGAATGCAAAGAATCAGAGACAACCATTGTTTAATGATGATGACAAAGATGACAACAACAGTTTAGAAAACCAATCCTGGCCTAATGAAAACTTTAACCTCTAGCCAAGAACTGATGGTGTTAAGGACTTTTAAGAGAGACTCTGCAGGGACTGTTTCATTGCAAGACGAGATGTGCGCAGAGGAAAGAGGAAAGGAAGGAAAAAGGGAGGAAACTAGACATAAAGAAAGTTTTTCCTGCCATGCCATCCCTCTGCTAAAAAGTTAATTCCCACAGCACTGTCTTATGCCTAAACATATCTAACCATATAGCGGGACTGTATTATTGTTCTTTTATCTTTTGTATTATCTATTGTTATTGGTATCTTATGACAATCACTTTTTGGTTCTATCTTATGATTTATATTTGTATCTTATGATTTGTTGCCTGTATGTTTACTGAGAGCTTATGCACCGGAGACAATTTCTTTGTGTATCCAATCACACTTGGCTAATAAAGAATATTCTATTCTATTCTATTCTATTCTATTCTATTCTATTCTATTCTATTCTATTCTATTCTAATTATTCTATTCTATTCTGTTCTTTCTACTCTGCTCTACTCTACTCTACTCTACTCTACTCTACTCTACTCTACTCTACTCTACTCCTCATACTGCTTTTTAAGAATGAGAGAACTTCATGTTCACCTGTAAGATAAAGCACACTTGGAAATATTTCCATGAAAGAAGCAGCCCAGAACACTTCCCCTAATGTGTCACATTGGAGATATGCTCTTGAGAATAGATGCGGCCAGGGAAACACAAAATGTGCTTTAGTAGAAAGTGAAATGTAATAACAATTACATGAAAAGGATTAAAGACCATTATGTATTGGTCTGGAGGTACACACTAACTTTCCCCTTTTATTGTTTTAAAATAAATCTTCAGTTGCCCAAAGCCTTGCACCTGGGCACCGGAGCCAAAGCTTTGCAAGGAAATGTGTGACATATTGCATACTTTTCCCCTGGAAGTTGAGCATCAAGTTACATTGGAGATGTGCCTCTTTTCCAAATTAAAGCCAAAGAGAGCATTTGCAGAGAGAAAAAATAATTCTGAGACTATGGAAGGATATAAATAGTCCTTGACTTATGACCACAAGTGGGATCACAATTTCCATTCCTAAGCAAGGGAATCACACCCAATTTTGCAATCTTTTTTTTGCCATGGTTGTTAAGCATACCATTGCAGCTGTTAAGCGAATCTTGCTTCCTCCATTGACTTTGCTGGTTGGAAACTGACAGGGAAAGTTGCAAATGGTGATCATGTGAACCCAGGATGCTGCGCTCATCATGAGCTCATGCCTGTTGCCAAGTGCCTGAATTTTGATCATTTGGCCATGGGGATGTTGCGACAGTCGTAAGTGTGAGGACTGATCACAATCACTTATTTCAGAGCCGTTGTAATTTTGAGCGGTCACCAAACACATGGTTGAGGTACACCTGTACTGTTCCTACTTGAGGATGGTCTCTCTTTGGGTAGAGAGAGGTCATTTGAAACCAGGTATTTAATTTAATATGTTCCAGCTGGTTGAAATTTGAAATTTCAGGGTTGAAATCCCTGATTTCCAATGACCTCTCTCTACCCAAAGAGACACCACCTCAGGTAGGAACAAATACAGGTAGACCTCAACCATTTGTTTAGTAACCACTCAAAATTACAACGGGCCAGAACACACAGTGGTAGCTGATTGGTTGGAGAGTGTGGACTCCTACATGAGGCAATCTATGATTGGATGCTGGGTATAAAGGGAGAGTTTCCTTCCCCCCCCCTTTTTTTCTTCTTGTGTGTGTGCTCTGTAGGCTGTTGTGTGATTTACCTCATGATTTACCTCATGATTTACCTCATGATTTACCTCATGATTTACCTCATGATTTAGTGATGTGGTGATGTGCCTGAGTATCTTGTCTGATGTAAATAGAGGAATTAAATATGTTTATTTCTATAAGAATAAAACTTTGTGTCAGAGTCTCTGACTTCATTTAAACACCTGCAGCGCAATTCCCTGACATATTGCCACCAAGAGTCCATCCCTGGACTTTCAACAGCTGGACCGTCTGTCCAGGGCAGTCAGTCATGGGAGAAGCAACAGGGAGAGGATGAAGTCATTCCTTGTGCTGAATGGGGCAATTCACCATGGCCATCACCCCATGGCCATTTCGCTGCAGCTATCTTGCCATGGTCAATTCCCCATAGTACAACTCGCCAGAGACCATTCCATGCAGGATAACTCAACACAATAAACGTTATCCACTGTTTCTTCAACATAGTGGTGGATAACAGTTATCACATTGAGTTATCCTGAGTGGAATTGTCCCACGGTGAGTTGGCCACAGTGTGAGATGGCCGTGTGGCAAGATGGTCGTGGCAGGTTGGCCATGGGGAATTGTTCCATAACCTTCCTCATGGCTAGTATGGGTTGGGAATGTCTGCTCAGAGATAGTTGGACGTTCAATCCAGCTCGGCTTATTACAGTTTCCCCATTGCTGGTGATTCTTCACAATGGCTGGATGCCAACTCTGCCATTGTCGCATAACTCATCTCTCAAGTGCTAATTACAAAACTACTTAATTAAGGGAAATTCGATTTTTCCCACATTAACTGTATTTTCTATGGCTCTTGCTGGAGTCATTTTCTGCAAGGAAGAATCTTCAAGTCACTGCAAAGTTGCACAGGTGTGACTGCAGAGAAGCTGACTCAGCTCCAGGAATTAACCATCAGGAGCCGTTAAGAGAGCACCAAAATTGCAAGCAGATCTTTTAGTGGACTGCAGAGAGAGACCTTCTTGATTCCTGAAGTCACAGTGTGAATGCACTTATCTCAGCACAATGTGGGCTCAATAAGGGGCATCTGCCCAAGGAGGCAAATGTCAAAATGGCAGCCGCTGCTTTGTGTTCAGAGCTCTGCTCCTCTTTTGCATATTAAAAAAGGAGTAGGAAAGTGTTTCTTTAACCTTGGTGACGTTGAGATGCATGGACTTCAATTCCCAGAATTCCCCAGCCAGCAAATGGTTGTGACTGCCATCTTGACTTTTTTGACAATCTTGGGCACTTTTAGACGCCATTCACACAAGAATGGCCTGGTCAGCAGATGTAAACATAAGGCTTGCTCTTTTAAAAGTCATTCTGCCCTTCCTTTCCATGTAACCAAGCAAGGAAACCAGTCATTCATTTTAGATCATGGGAAAATGCCAGGATAATCTTAAGGACATGGAATAAAGCACATAAATAACTAAATCGGTAACGCGAGGCAGATCGTGAATCCTCTGTGCCTTGAGCTGCTTCCAAGCTACCTGTCTTGACCCCTAACTGTGAGCATTAATTTCATAACTGAAGTATGGTGAAGGTTGGTTCCACCATATTAAAAAAAGGAACGATTTACGGCCATCTGTAATTGCTCACTGAATATTTCATGGCCTTATATTGTACCCCTATTTTCAAGCTGTTTGCTTCAGCTCTGTGGATGCATTTTGTTCCTCCAACACAGGATGGCTTTTGGTGAGATTCTTGGAAATGAATTCACATCAAGAGAACGTGGTTCTCCTGACTGGTTCTCAGCCTAAGCACAAACACAAGGTTTATCCATTCTGACCAGAGGGTGGGTGGGTAGACTGGGAAGCTATAGGCCCAAATATATGAAAGAGAATTATCTGAATCATTAGCAGTCTTCCATGACTTGAGGGCCTGTCACAGTGAAGGCAGGGTTGACCTGCTCTGTAAAGCACCTGAGGGCAGGACAAGGAGTAACCTTGGTGGAAGATTATCAAAGAGGGATACAACCTAGATCTAAGGAGGAATTTCATGGCAGTATGAACAATAAACCAGTGGAATGGCTGGCCTTTAGAAGTGATGGGTACTCCAACATTAGAGATCTTCAAGAATAGATTGGACTCAAGGGTGGGATTCAAATTTTTTAACAACCGTTTCTGTGGGCATGGCTTAGGTGATGGGCGTGGCTGGGTGGTCATGTGACTGGGTAGACATGGCTTGGTGGTCATGTTATTGGCTGGGTGTGGCCAATTCAATATTACTCACATCAAGGCACGCATCTTTTCACCTGGCCTCTCATGACTGTGGCGATGTTGCAGTTGTCAGTGTGAAAAATGCTCCTAAGTCACTTTTTTCAGTGCCATTGTAACTTTGAATGGTCACTCCACACAAGCAAAGTACCAGCAAAGGAGGGAAAAAAACTCCAGAGAAGTTCCTGAAATAGGAAGTCTAGTCCTGCAAAAAATGTAATGAGGGTCAATGGAGAGGCACTTTCTGTAAGCAACACCAGAACGTTTCCTTCTTGCCTTCCTTACAGGATTAGCCCAGTAATGTCTTCTAACAACCACTTCTCCGAACTGCTTAAAATGTTAACAACCAGTTCTAGAGAATAAGTGTGAACTGGTAGAATCCCACCCCTGATTGGACTGGTCCTCCAGGGTCCCTTCCAACCTAATCAGTGGGAAGATCATTAGAGATCCAACCTAGAACTAAGGAGGAATTTTCTGACAGTGAAATCCATTAATCAGTGGAACGACTTATCTCCAGAAATGGTGGGTGTTCCATCACTGGAGGCTTTTAAGAAGACATTGGACAGCTATTTGTCTGAAATGGAATAGGGCCATGATGGCGAAGCTATGGCAGGCGTGCCAGAGGTGGCATGCAGAGCCCTCTCTGTGAGCACATACACCTTCGCCAGCTGCTCTTCTGGTTTCTGGTGCGTGCATGCGTGCTGGCCAGCTGGTCTTCACATGTGACGTCACGCTACAAATCCAAAAAACAGCTGGCCGGTGCACACGCATACACCAGCCAGCTGGTCTTCAAGTTTCTGGTGCTCCAGCATGTACCTGCATGCATGTGCATGTTCTGGTTTGGGCATGGTGCCAAAAAGATTTATCATCACTGGTATAGGGTCTCCTGTTTGAGCAGAGGGGTTGACCAGAAAACTTCCAATGTTGCTATTCTATGTTCTATGTCTAACTGAGAATTAATCTGGGCTTGAGCCATGATAAATGGGACATGCAGAAAAATGTACTTTGAAGCAATATCTGTTGGGGAGGAAAATTATTTTAAAGGCCTATGTGTTACATTACCAACAGCCAGCATGGGGAATTCTGGGTGTTGAAATCCACACATCTTAAAGTTGATGGGTGTGAAGAAATGCTCCATTAAGAAGAACAACCATTAGTTATTCCAAATTACTTTATTCCAGTTCCCTTTTTTACTAATTTGTGACGAAGAAAGACCCCCACAAAAACAACACTGAAATGGACTCACAGGTAGTCCTCAACTTACAATCATTTGTTGAGCAACTGTTTGAAGTTTCTGGCAACTGGTCATAGCATTAATGACCATCGTGCCATCTCCATGGTCATGTGATTAAAAGCCATGCACTTGGCAACTAGCATGTGTTTACAATGATTGTAGTATCCTGGGATCACATGATCACCCTTGGTAACCTCCCCACTTACCGAACAACTACCAGGGAAATTCTGGTCCCAGTTAAGTTCATAAATCTAGGGTAACCTGTAGCTACAGCTGGATGTAGGGTTTGCTGCTTGAGTGGGGGTTGGACTAAAACAGTAGTCGCCAACCAGTGGGCCAGGGACCATTGGATGTCTGCAAGAAAATTTTGGTGGTCGGCAGAGAAATATGTCCCCTCCCAAAGCAATTAATCCAGGCCGCACAGGAACACAATGGCCACATGGCCTGCCCACTCACTGCCCCCACCCTTCGGCCGAGTGCAAACCTTACCTTGAGTAGAGCCACGTGAGCTGAAACTGGAAAGTAAGACCAACAGCGGGGGAGGAAAATCTGTCCCAGGGTGGCTTACTGACATTGGTGGGAAAGTTGGTCCCATATTCCAGAGCTGCAGTGGTCACAGGACTCTTTGGTCATCCCGGAGCAGCTGCTTCTCCACCTGGGTGCAATGGCCTACCATGGACTGGAGGAGCTGCTCCGGGATAACCAAAGGGCCAGTCCTGTGACTACGACAGCTCTGGCATATGGGACTGACTTTCCCACCAATGTCAGTCAAAATTCATATTAGTGGTCTGTGGGATTTAAAATTATGAGTTTGGTGGTCCCTGAGATCTAAAATGTTGGCCACCCCTGGACTAGATGACCTCCAAGGTCCCTTCAAAAAACTCTGTAATTCCGTTATCTTAACAGTATGCTGTGAATGGTGATATTCATTGTTGCTAATTCCAAATCAATCTTCAGTTATGGATATCATATGACTGAGGATTTGAGGAGTTGAGGTCTTAACGTTTAGAAGGTTCCAGATTGTGGAAGTCTTCACTCTCTTTGAAAAATTGTCATTTCGAGGGGAAAGAGCCCCAGTTCAGGTTTTTAGAAACATTCTCCCTGGATTCCTGCCAAGAGTTCTGATCGGAAGTGTGTTTGCGAAAGGTTATTCTTCGTGGTGGTAGAAGCCCGTCTTTCTTTTGGCGTGTCAACGAGCCTTCACCTTTTGTGTGTTTCCTTGCCCACAGCAATCCTGTGTCACAGGAGAAATTATTGGGACATTTACAATGTCGCTCTCTTGCCGTTGTCAACCATTTTTCACGCTGTTAATTCACTTCATCTTACTATTCGCAGGGAAAGTGCCTCCAAGATATTGGCAATCAAAATTTTTACGACTAGTTATTGTAACTCTGGAGTCAAATTTATTTCCATGTCACCCAAGAGAATAACGTGGCATCAAATTAGCATGATAAGCAAAGAACGAGAGAGATGGAGGCTGATGTACATCCATGCTCAAGAAGCATCCCGTGGAGATCAGATAAGATTCAAGATCCAGGCATGAGTAAGAATACAGGAAATAGGTACGAATAAATTGGGACAATGGGACAGGGATGGTAGGCATGATGGTGCACTTATGCACGCCCTTGACAGACCTCTTAGGAATGGGGTGAGGTCAATAGTGGATAGTTTAAGTTTAAAGGAGTGAGGGTTTGAGGATGTGACAACAGTCAGGTAGTGCATTCCAGGCACTGACCACTCTGTTGCTGAAGTCGTACTTTCTGCAGTCGAGTTTGGAGTGGTTTACCTTGAGTTTGTATCTGTTGTGTGCTCTTTATTGTTGTGATTGAAGCTGAAGTAGTCATTGACTGGTAGGACATTGTAGCAGATAATTTTGTGTTACACTTAAGTCCAACCATAGGCGGCATAGTTCAAGGTTGTCCAAGCCCAAAATCTCAAGCCTGGTGGTGCAGGATATTCTGTTGCAAGCAGAAATTCTCGTGAAATACTTCTGGACTCGCTCAATTGTATTAATGTCCGATATACAGTGCAGATTCCAGACTGATGAGCTGTATTTGAGTACTGGTCTGGCAAAAGTTTTGTATGCCCTGGTTAGCAATTGAATATTACCAGAGGAGAAGCTTTGTAAGATTAGATTTACAACTATGTCCCAGAAGCAGTCGTGGGATTCAACCAGTATAACAATGGTTCAGTGAGCGTGCATGCCCACAGCCAAATGTGTACTTTAAAGAAGATCTGGCACAGGGTGTCATAACTTTCCCAAATGTCAAGACTTAACTTGACCAAAATATAACAAGCAAGCTTGCAATTCTCTTTCTCCCTCCAACTGTTATTTAAAGGAAAAAAAATCTGCAAATTCATTAATTTTTTTCCAATTTTCGTTTCTCCTCCTGTGAACCAAAATGGAAGTCATTTGTGTACATTTCTTGCTAAAAAAAAAAAAAAANNNNTCTTGAAAAAAAAAAAAAAAGCGGTGTCTATGTGTGATAAAAGGTAATGCCATGGGTAGCAGAATGTAAACACACACGCGTTTCCTCAATAAACATGTTAATTTCTTGCGATCATATTCATGCGTGCCATATCCATCACGCAGACTCTATTTGGCAAAGGCAGCCGCGGCTCATCACTCAGGAGAGACAGGGCCTGCCAGTTCTCTGCAGGAATCAAATAGTGCAACTTAACTCACTTGATGATGCCCCCAGGAGCAAAACAGGAGCCTCATAAATGTCTGCAAATGTGATAAAAGGATAATCTTGCATAAATGAGACCCCATCATCATTACCTGCACAAATATAAGTTTAAAAAAGCAACAGCAGTGATATTGCAAGGCTGGTTCATATTCAGTCCAAATTAAAGCAAAGGGAGAGCCTTATGGCCCATGGCAGAGCTACGAGATTGACTAAAGAACCTTTGTCCTTGCCCTGCTATTGTTACCTCAAATGTTTGGTGCACACCATTTCAGATGCGTGCACCAAACATGCATGCACCAATTCAGCCTCCCTTGATCAGCTGGACTTCAAAGCCCATTATTCCCAAGCAAGAGGGCAGTTACAGGCAGGGTTTTGTAAAAATCAAAGAGGTTAGGAACGGTGCCTGATGAAGAAAGGTTGCCTTAACTGAATCTGGAATTTTTACATAAGCATGCATAAAAGGCAATTAAACTTTGATCGTGCAACTGCAGTTTTCATTTTGATTTTTTTGACCTCCCTGGCAGTTCTCTGTACCAACTCAGTGTTATTTGGACCTATCTTGCTTGCTTGCTGCCCAGCTTGCTGCCCAGAAGAGAAAAGCAGCAGTAAGGAGTGTCTGGTGGTGAACATTTGGCTTCAGGTCTTCTCAAGGATGGATTGAGGTTACAGTTTACCTTCTAGCGTGTCTCAACCTCAGTAACTTTGTGTCTGGACTTCAGCCCCCCAATTTCTCCAGCCAGCATGAAGTGAGCCGCACATTGTTTCAGGATGTGGTATTATGTGATGGGTCATGTTTCTGCTTTCTGAGGGCTTCCAGAAGATGTTCTGAAATTTCAAATTTACCCCACAATGTCACCTCCTCCTGGTTGAAGATTTTTCAGGAGAGCAGTCAAAGAGAATGAAATTCAATTCCATTCAATAGTCTTTATTGGCCAAGTGTGACTGAACACATAAGGAGTTTGTCTCAGGTGCACAAGTTCTCAGTGTACATATAAACAACAAAGTGATAAATCATAAGATACAAACAATGAAGTGCTAAATCATAATATACCAATAAGAGAAGGTAGTATGAAAGATGAGGATAATAGTACGGTAATACAGCCCTACTACATAGGACAGTGCTGTGGGAATTATCTGTTTAGCAGAGATGCCACGGGGGGGGGGGGGGNGGGGGGGGGGAATCTGTGTCTGTCTGGTTGTTTTGGTACACAATGCCATCCTGAGTGGAGGAGTTGAAACAGTTGGTCTCCAGAGTGTGAAGGGTCTGTAGAAGTGTAGCACTGTAACTCACTTAACAACTATTAGAATTAGCAACAGGAATGTTGGGTTCAATTGTGGTCATAAGTTGCGAACCACCAGTGGTGGGATTCAAATAATTTAACAACCAGTTCTCTGCCCTAATGATTTCTTCCAGAAACCAGTTCATGAAACTGCTCAGAAAGTGAACAACTGGTTCTCCTGAACTGGTGTGAACTGGCTGAATCCCACCACTGAGAACCACCCGTACTTCCCTCAAGAAAGTAAAATAAAAACCAGAGGTGTGCCAGGAAAACCGCTTTCCTGATGGTGTCTTCTAGCAGGGGACACCTGGGTTTAAAGAGAAGAGGCCCTTTCTGGCACCTTTTTCCAGAGGGACAGGTGACCTGGTGTTTCCAGATGTTTTTGACTCTGAAGCATCTAGGGAATATTCAGTTCCTGGGGGAAGGGAGCCATATCAAAAAAATCTGTAAGGATTTTGTAACTTGCTAACAAGTTCAAAGCTCCCGAGACTCCTTTTATTTCTAGTGTTTCTGGTTAAACGACCTTTATTATTCTACTGTGCTACATAAATAGGTAATAAAGATACATATGCCGTTACTGGACACTACTGTGGATTTCACTGTGGATGTTCAAGGCGGCATGTTTTAAATAATACACAGCTCCAGCAATTTCGGCAATTATTTCTTAATTCCTTTTTTGTGCGTTTAGTGCGTCTAAAGGTTAGAGTTTGTTTTAGGAATATTAGTGAACCCTTGGTATAAAGTAACAAATCTGGCAGAATTCGGGCATCACAGCAACCCTCATATTGGCAAAGAAAGTATCCTACACACACACACACACACACAAACACACCACACACAAACATGTGTGAGAAGAAATATCCATCTGATTCAGTTCCAAGCTGGGAGAAAGGCACTGGAGACAAAATGGAGGCTGGAGGCTGATTGGAAAGACAGCCCATTGGTGAACAGGACCAAATGTTTGCGGTTCTGATTCAGCTGACCATACGGCGTTGGGGGTATTTAAACCTTCTCTTGGACTTTGAACTGTTCCTGTGCAAGAACATGTATTCCATTGGCTGTTGTTAGATTCCCATGGGGCCATGTACAAAACCTAGGAGTTTGTCTGAGCTAAGTTTGGTTGAAGTTTGGCTGATGCAATGAAGGGGCTTGTTGGACAATTCCTATTGTGGCTGAGGGCTAATCCTACCTTTGTTCAGACCTTGCTGCAGGGAATTTGCTTATGAACAGAGCTAGTTATCTCTTTATTTCTTAAGTGCTGGCATTTGCTGAGGGCTATTACAGAAAAGTAGGGGTTGCTATCCAAGAGTATGTTTCTCCATTTCTCACCAAGGGAAATATAATATTCTGCCTTCTTAATATTTCTCAAAATATTTCATTCTTCTAGGAGAGGGGGTGGGTGCTAACTTTCTACACCACACTGAGTGGTAATTTTAGTGGGGAATTGCTTAGACTACGTTCACCCACCGCAAAACCTGCTCTGGCCATCTCTTTTGGCTGCCAAGTCCCCGCCATGTTGCTCTCCTTTGACCTCTAGCCTGTAATGGTGGCCACTAGGCCATTAACCAAGTGTGGGATCCCTGTGTACCTGACGCCAAGTTTCCTGTTAATACAGTTAGACACACAGCACTGAACACTTGCTGATGACATGCCCTAAGAGATTAGACCAGACTAGGAACCATCGTGCTCACCATTTTACTGGTACCTTGTTGGCCAGTACAAACCTAACCTTTTCTCTCTATAATCCAAAATCCTGTCTTCCTTGCTGTTTTGAGTGGTGCAAAGCAGAGACCAGCCTCTCTACAGGCACCTAACAAGGCTTCAGATAGGCAACAAGGGGATTGCAGGGAGATCTGTGTATGTGTCTCTGTGTGTGAGAGAGAGACAGATACAGAGACACACACAGAGAGACAAAGAGACACAGAGAGAAAGACACACAGAGAGAAACAGAGAGTCAGAGTCAGAGACAGACAGACAGACACACAAACATAGGACACAATCTTGCATGGTTGTTTTATGACCCAATCCTCCCCAATCCTTTCAACTCTTTGTCTGGCTGCTTTTGAACGTGGGTTTGATCATATAAATCACCATTTTCAGAGGTGTTGTATGATGACCCACAGTGGCACAAAGACAACCCAGCCAGATAATAAGTAGAGATCACTTTTTAGCTCCAATTTTGCCCTCAATATCCCGGTTACTTTCTGGTCTGGAGAAAATCTCTCCCAGGAACCTGCAACAGCCTTTGGCTGCAGATATTCCAATCCAAAATGGTGTAAACAGAAAACTTTAAACTATAAATCCAAAGTAATAAATCTGACAGGACAAGATAAGGAGTTCCAGAAGTGAAGTAATGTGGCAGTAAATCAAACCAGTTGGAAGGATGTTAGGAACTCAGGTAACAGCAGCCAACATTAAATAAACTCAATGTTTGTTCCCAAAAAACACCTCTCCCAATTGCCTCTCCTTTAAACTCCCTCCCCAGGTGTGTCTTGTGAAGGGAATCAGTCCCTTTCCTCCCCCGAAGCCACACAACCCACATTGCTCTCCTCTCCATTCTTCCCTGCCTGCCCGAGGATGAAGAGGGGTGGGGGTGGGCCTTGGTTTTCCTCTGAACCCCTTCTCTCCTGTTCTACCTCTTCCCTCCTCTGCTGAGACCTGACTTTGCCCTTCCCCAGTTTCCTCCACTGCCAACGGAAGCACACTCCTACTCTTTGTCAGTTGTTTGTCTTCCTCCTCAGATTTTGACTGATGGAGACATGACATGTTGTAACTTTGAATGGTCACTGAACAAATGGTTGATAAGTCTACCTGTTGTCTGTCCTATCAGGCATTAATTTGTGACATCCTTTAACCCAATTGCAGCCTTCATTGCCTTCTAAAATCCTTCATTGCCTTCTTAAAATGAATTTGAACCTTTTTTATTTTCTGAGAACTCCAAGATCCCCATCAGAACATTTGGGCAACGGGCTGGCAAGCAATTCTGAACTTCTTTTGCACATCAGTTTTGGCAATGTTGTTATTTTATTTATTTTAAAATAAAACCCTGTCTTATTTTGATATTTTGGACTGGAGAGGCCTTGGCAAGTCCAGTTTGAATCCTGCTCCCCAAATTGCTGATCTTGTGTGGGAGCTTTGATTTCATCTTCTCCTGATCTCTTTGGTGTCCTCAGCCAGCCACAAAATACAGAGGAGAGAGCAAAGACGCTGAAGAAAGGACCTTGCGACCAGTGGTGGGATTCCGATTTTTTTTTTACTACTGGTTCTGTGGGCTTGGTGGATGTTGTGTGGCTTGGTGGCCGTGGCTTGGTGGGTGCGGCAGGGGAAGGATACTGCAAAATCTCCATTCCCTCCCCACCCCATTAACCTGCTTTCCAGCTCCATTCTCCTGTGCAGGGACTCAGTGGAAGGCAGAGAAGAGACCGGGCCGGGGGCAGAGAGGCAGTATCGGGCAGTTCTCTGAACTACTCAGAATTTCCACTACTGGTTCTCCAGAACTGGTCAGAACCTGCTGAATATCCACCTCTGCTCATGACACAACACCGGCTTCTCCTCCTGTGCCGTCTTCACCCCACACAAATTGGCTCCCTTGCCAGCTAGGATCTCTTCTGCCAAAACAAATCAGGATCCTAGATGGGATTTGTTGGCTTATTAGCACATTCCCTTCTCTTTAACCTCCCCCCCTTTCCCTGCTGAGGCTCCCTTCCCCAAGCCACTTATCTCTTTCTGTGATCCAGACCTCATTATATTATTTTCCACCAAGGGAATATTTATCATCATTTTGTCCTGTCTGTCAAGTCGAGGCTCCTGGAGGAAAAAATTATTCAGTGGCTTGATAGGCACTTTGCTGTCAGCTTCTGCCTTTGATAGGCGCTTCCTGAAGACTCCAGTGGGTCCCCATTAGCTCCCAGAGGGAAACTGAGGCGTTTGCTCTTCCGCTATTGAGGAGAAATGTAAAACCTCTATTAATTACCATGCAAATTGTAGCTGGGAGAGATTCCCTCCCTCCCTTTCAAAGGCAGTGTGCCTCAACCTTCGCAACTTCAAGATGTTTGGATCTGCGAGGGCAAGGGTCCCCAAACTTGGCAACTTTAAGACTTGTGGACTTTAACTCCCAGAATTCTCCAGTCAGCAGTTTTCTTCTGCCTCTGGGGTGTGTTTAGCTCCAAACCCCTGAGAGCTGGACAAGAGCCTCTGAAAACTGGGGCTTTATAATTACCATTGAATTATAAATTTAACTGGACAAGAAGGGGAAAATGATGAAGGAAGCAATTATAAACAATTACAATTATTATGGGTGCATAATTGCTTCAAATTTGGTTACATTTACATTTTACTTAAAATCAAACTTAGTTTTGGCTTCTCTTTATTCTACCTCCAATATTTGTTGAGTGCAGAAGTGAAGCCGGCTCTCAGCTGGCAAAATTGCCATGTCTCCTGATGCCAACATGGGCTCTTCTACTTAAGCCAGTGAAAGAAACAAACTCCAAATGGTTCTGAGGCGTATATATAAGCTAAACAGCACACATGTAAGTACCCGCTAAAGATATATATATATATATATATATATATATATAT
>BHFT01017728.1:0-10289 GCA_004320025.1 Laticauda laticaudata | reverse complement strand
AACAACTACAATAAACGTGGGAAAAATACCCGAACAAAGCTAAACAGCATACATGTCAGTACCCGGCGAAAACTTAAGCATACACACACAACATATTTGTGTGTGTGTGTGTTTTTAAGTTTTCGAACGAAACTCGCTTTTAAAGTTGCAGCAACGTTTCGGCAGAATCTCATCTGCCATCATCAGGCTTCTGTATTGAGTTTGTCTGTGACGAACTCAGTACAGAAGCCTGTACTGGCTTCTCCTGTTCTCCTGTACTATAGACGAACTCAATACAGAAGCCTGATGATGGCAGATGAGATTCTGCCGAAATGTTGCTACAACTTTAAAAGCAGCTTTGTTCAGGTATTTTCCCACGTCATTGTAGTTGTGCTTTTAAAGTTGTAGCAACGTTTCGGCAGAATCTCATCTGCCATNTGAGATTCTGCCGAAATGTTGCTTCAACTTTAAAAGCACAACTACAATGATGTGGGAAAATACCCGAACAAAGCTGACCAGCATACATGTAAATACCCACGAAAACTTAAGAAGATATATATGTATATATTAGCTGGTAAGGCCTGTATGTGCCTGTATAGGCCTTACCAGCCACCTGCAGACACACCATGGACAGCCCACAACCAATCAGATATCAAGATCCTCCTCAAACATCATCATATGGGAAAGGAATAAGCTCCAGGTATTATGAAAAACATGAAATAAAAAAGAATAAAATGTAGGGCTATAATGTCCTTTATTTATAACATATGATTATTGAATGTAATAGTTAATATGCCATTTCAGAGATTTTATGGGACTATTATTTTTTATGCTAGATATACTGGGTTTGGCATTAGGTTTTTTTTAAAAAGTTTTATTTGGTGGAAGAGCAGTATTGAAGAGAAAATCTATTAATTTGGGGTTTTTAAAGCCTCACAAATTATAATCCTTGATTTAAGACCACAATTGGGACTAGAATTTCTGTTGTCAAGTGATAGTCATAAAGCATAATGTCACATGACCACAACACTTAATAACAGCAGTCCCAGCACTTCCCATTGTCATCATAATTCCCCTGTAGCTGGGAGGTAAGTGAAGTGGAGGGAGTCCCAGGTAAGAAATGCAGATGCTGTAGAGGGACGGAGGAAGCCTACTAGGCCCAGTGCAGTGTAGCATGAACTCAGGGAGGCTAGGGAAAGAAGGTGTGAACATGTATGCGTGAGCACAAGGTGGCTGCAAAAAGAATATGCTCAGGGCTTCTTGGTATGCCATGAGGCTGGGCCTTAGGAAGCCCCTGGGCCACAGCACAGTATGAAGATGCAGTCTTCCCAGGAAGCTCAGAAGCCTAGCCCTAGCCCAGCATAGTGCAGCAGTAAAAAGGGGCTTCTTCTCATTACAGGAAGTAAACCCAGCCCACTCCCAGCCATAGTTGCTCTTGCCACCCTGCACTCCAAGGCCCCTGCTGATGAGGCATGCCTGCTGCCCTGGCTTTTCACATGGCCACTGCTGCCCACATAAGACCATCTTCCCCAGGTCTCACAAGAAAACACATTGGCCAACTTGGGGAACAAGTCAATATCTTCTCCTTTTATGCTTCTAGGAAAATGACAATAGAATATTTACCAGTTTTATGAATCCTTTTTTTAGAATGGAAGGCCTAGAAATCAAAAGTCCACTATTTATAGTGGACTTTTTTAAATAACCAGACTAAAACCAAGCTGAACTTTTAGTGAGGTTTTAAATATCTTATCAAAATTATGTTATGAATAATATGTATGAACTGTTAGACAAAGAGTTCTAAAAATAGCATTCAGTGATGTTGTTCCTTGTTCAAAAAAAAATTCCAAGTAAAGCACATGTTTAATCACTGCATAAAGCACCCTAAAACAAAACCAGTTTTCAGTGAGCAGATTTCTGCTTCCCCTTTGATTTGTCAAAATTCCTCAGAGAACTACAGTATTTTATAAAAATGCCTTTCTGATAGCTTCTCATACATGTAACTACAATCCTTATTATCTTTAGTACAGAATAAGAAGAATCCATTTCTTGGTAAATATACATAGAATTGGCTTCTAAAACCTATTTTAATTAGGCTGTGTGTCTTTATACACACACTAACATATGTTTTCACAGAAGTTTTGCTTGTGGCCACTTAATATCTGAACATGATACAGAGCAAATGAGTAAATTAGCATGATCATCTTAGAAAAATAGTGTTAAGGTTTTTTCCAAATTTCTTTTCTCCATAGTAATTTAATAACTGAATCAGCCTGTATTGATCTTATTTTAAAAGCTTTTAAAATTGTGTGTTATTAAGAACAAATTAGACAGCCCGATTTTACACATAAAAGTAAATCTAACCATTTCCAAACTTCTATTTATGCATTTTCAACCAATAAATTATATATCTATTTGATTTTTAAAAAAACTAAATACATTTGAAATAGTCGTACTACCAGTATTATACTGAGTATCAGTATTATTCAGGACTACCATTCAGGAATGGCACTTAATTAATGGCAAATGTACTGAACCAAGTTACCACAAATCAAGAGAGATAGATTATTTTTATTCACAGGTTGTAAGAACTAATGAGCTTAATTTTTTTATCAGAAGTTATTTTATGATTGAAATTATCTAAGTCAGAGGTGTCAAACTGGATTTCTTGGAGGGCCAGATCAGCATTGTAGTTGTCCTCCGTGGGCTGGGCCGGGGGACGAGATGGACAAAATGGGGCATGGGGGGGCATGGGTGGTCTCCACGTATCCCATTTACAGCCTGGACACCCTCCTGCACCACCCTGCTGTGCTCCCCCGTACCCATTTTAGCTGGCAGGGTGCTGCAGCTAAGCTGAAAACAGGCTGTACGGGGGCTTCCTATGAGCCATTTTCACTAGCAAAGGCACCACCAGCCAATCCTTCGCTATTTCCAGACCAGTCCTGCAGGCCAGATCTAAGCACCCTGCAGGCTGGATGCGAGCCGTGGGCCTTGAGTTTGGCACCTCTGATCTAAGCGGTCCAATCAACACATTAAATTACTTATTAAAATACTGCTGACAATTCTACTAAAGTTCTTTTGTAATAAACACATTAAATTTATCTTTGTGAGGACTGACCAGTAATCTTGCCAAGAAGTAATCTGTATGAATCTTTGTTGTTTACTTATGTAAATCAAATTAGCTGGCTATTAAAAATAGTTCAGGAAGTTCACTGGTTATACTTGGAACACTCTGATAATGATATATTTAACTGCTTAACTGTTTAGCTTAATGTTGTTCTGCTCCAATACATGTACACATTTTAAGTTTTGTGGTTTTGTAAGCTTCTTGGTTAAAAATAGGACAAGCATAAAGCATATGATTTGCTACTACATTATAAAAAATATTCAAAACCTTCAACTGAAGGACTACATCATGCTAAATAGTATGGACGGCATCAGCTGCAACTGTACCAGATATTGGATTAGCTGTTGCTAAAATAGATTTCTGGTCTTAACCAGTTTGGTAACACTTATTTATTTTGTATACTGCCATAATCATCACGGACACCTGGCAATTGCAAGAATAAAAAGATCCAAAGGTATAATCAAAATATTATTAAATATATATTAAATATTCAAAATAAGACATTTTAAAAAAACAGAGCAATAAAAATGTTATAATTGTGTAAAGGGATCATTCATACATGTACATTGCAGTGATATATAAAATCCATGCAGCACTTCAAAGAGAATGATAAAAAAATAACGTTTAATTCTTAGTTTTATAAGAGCGAACATTTAAAAATGCTAGGAGTGCCAGAAATCTTTTTCCCTGCTACTGTTGAATCTCACCCATTAAAGCACAGATCATTAGCAATATCAGATATTTGTAAATATGTAAGAACAAATCTCAGACAATCACCAAATTTTGCAAAAATGATGCCATTTGCCATTTTAATTTGTTAGTATTAATAGTGTAGGTTGATCAAAAAGACTGTTTGATGGAAAACCAAACATCATAGTGCCACAAGTCCTATGTTGCTCATGATAAGTATGAAGTAGAGAATCTGTACACTTAAAACAATTAAGAACAGAATCCTCATTTTCCATTAACTTTCTTTTTTTGAGCTGAGAAAATAATCCTTAAAAGATTTATTTATAGCAATATCTTACCAGTGTAGATGCTAGCATTGGAAGCTGGGATGCCAAACTGTGACTCAATGAACTTGGGAATAAAGGTAATAAAAGCAGTAACAATGGCACATTCAGCTGTGTATGACAAACTCACAAAAAGGAATGTCATGTTGCTTAAGATCCTGAAAGCTGCTCTTGGAAGTTCTACAAAAAAGACAAAAAGCAATAAAAGGACAGGTAAATGTTGTCCAGAAAGGATGGGAGGCAAAGAACAATCAAGGTATCACTTGACTGTAAACAGTTGCCTTCTCAAGCCACAAAGAAGTTCTTCCCAAGAATTCCACTGGATACAAAAAACTACTGCCCTCTAGTGTGTTTTCTCAAAGCATTTTGTGAGATAGCATGTATTCCATATTCAGAAAGTTCCAGGTTCAATTATTAGCTTCCCTACTGAGAAAGATAAGGTAGCAGATAAAGGCAAATATTACTAATAAAGTTGCTACAGGAAAAGATTAGTAATTGAGTCAATTCTGGACTCAGCCAAAGGCTAAAATCCTTCCTGTGCCCTGGTAGTGTACATACAACCAGATGATTGGAGGGAAAGAGACTGTGGCATAAATATTTCTTATCACTACCCTGGCCCAACTTCCCTTTTCTTGTAGTCCCTTCCTTTACTCAAATAACAATCATATACAATAGCTATGGAGGGGAGGGACTTCTTGAAAAAAAATTATAAATTGGTGATTGCTTTGACATTCCTTCTTGTAGCGAAGCAAAATGCAACTTTCACTACCATGTTCAATAAATATTAAAAAACTTTTTTGCTTTCATAGTTCACGATAAAGAAATAGCAAATGTCATTGAACCAAAATCTTCTACTTTAAGTACTACTTCTAAATAAAGAAATATATTTTGTATCAGTTTTCAACAACAAAATAACAATTCTAAGAATTTAAGTTTCATCTTAATCTGATTTTTTTCAAACAGGAATTTTTTACCTTTAACATTCTTTCCAAAGCCCATTGATGTAGGAATTTCTGGGTCTAGCTCATTTTTGTGATTCACTTTTTCTTTCACAATATCATCATCAGCTGAAACATCATCAGAGTGCATCTTTTTTTTCTTTTTCTTGTGTCGAGGTGGGAGTTTTTTGGGAAAAGCAAACATTGGAAGTATTACAAGAAGCATCACACTAGCACAAATGAGGAATCCACTCCACCTAAAATCAAAAGGTAAGAAATAACATTTACAAATAGGGTTATATTTATTACATCAAACAGTATAAGAATAGGTATCACTGCCTATAAGCATACATATATGAGCCTTGATGGCACAGTGTTTAGAATGTACTACTGCAGGCTACTTCTGCTAACTGCCAACTGCCAGAAGTTCGGCAGTTTGATTCCGACCAGCTCAAGGCTAATTCAGCCTTCCATCCTTCCAAGGTTGATAAAATGAGGACCCAAATTGTTGGGGACAGTATGCTGACTCTGTAAACCACTTAGAAAGGGCTAAGTAAAAGTAACACATCAGCTCCATTATTATTATTACTTTTTATTTTTTAGAGAGTAACTTTGTTCGTTTAAATATTCCTAAAATATAGAAATAGAATTATAAGTAAATGTTTGTAAAGTTAGCAGCATTTGAACAATCCATACATCTGTCTTTGGCTACAGCTATTCAAAACACAGCATACAGGATCAAAGAATACATGACCAGATGTTAAATATTACTGATCAAATAATGTTCAAATGTTAAACATTATTATTTTCCACATAAAATCCCCATGATTGCAGCTTACCAGTTACCAATGAACCGTGGGTCACTTTGGTCAATCTGAACAGTACTTGTCGGATGC
The DNA here is from genome assembly GCA_004320025.1 of Laticauda laticaudata. Lineage (NCBI taxonomy): Eukaryota > Metazoa > Chordata > Lepidosauria > Squamata > Elapidae > Laticauda > Laticauda laticaudata. Next base: position 4,339 of record BHFT01017728.1, on the reverse strand, counting down.
ACATAAAACCCAATAAGAACTCCTCCTAATAAATATCCTGCTGCAGGACCAAGAGCTCCCATTACATACATGATAGCTGTAAAAGAGAAAAGAAAATCCAAAACAAATCAAACAATATGTTAAAGTAATTTAACCATTTTCAAGAATAAAAGGGCAGGAAACTAAGCATTTTCCTGGGCTTTTGTTTATCCAACACAGCTACTTGTTCTTTTTTCTGCAATTTCTATCTTTTCCCTATATTCTCTATGCATCTTTCTTAAATGAAGCTCAACTAAATGAAAAAAACAACAATTAAACACATACGAGAATGAAAACTGTACAATGGAAATTTTAAGATTCAAGTATATTCTAGTTCTGTTTTGTTTTGTACGTTGATAGGAGAATATAGCATTCAAGAGTACAATTAGATTGGAAAATGTCCACTGAAATTAAAATTGGTCAATTTTTATATATGTAAACTTTTATTCATTTACTAGCAAATGTGCAGGAAAAATTTCTTGAGTACTATGCTCATGGAAAATAAAATAAGCATTCAACTTTGAAATTCAAACTGATAGATTACATTTATTTATTATTAGTGATATTTTGTCTTGCAAAACATTTTAAGGTTTGGAAAAGCAAATTTACCTTTTCAAAAATTCTTAATCGCTCTGGTCTTTAAATACAGATTATTTTCTCTATTTACTCTGAATTTCATTATGAATTTTACTGAGCGCTGAATATTTAATATTGGGTATACTTGCTATATGTTTTATTAATGAATTCTATTGATGAGATAGAATGATTATCAAGTAGCATAATAAACATGGCCTTAATAAAGAAGTAAGGGACTATGTTTGACTGAGTATGTTGTAAATACCAATCTCTTATATTACATTCTTCATCTTATACTTCCTTCTAGTATCAAGAGAACATGACAAGAATTTGCATAATTTACAGATTTCAAGTTAACCATATTTCAAGTATCATAATTTCAGAAATAAAGAATACCTTGGCTACAGGAATATTATTATTCATATTTATAATCAATTAAATCCAGGAGTATTGAGCACATTTTAATTAACATAGGAATTGTGACTGAATAAGATAAATTATTTGGAATAGGAATCAAATTCAAATCAAATTGCAAATTTAAATAGTTATTGATGAAGTATTTATCTACAATCAATATATAAATGTATAATCCGTCTGTTAGAATGTGATTGTATGTTAAATTTTAATTGTGTTTTTATATGGATTAAGAAATGCAATTAAAATCTCAATACAGAATAACAATCCAGTCTTACATAGGCTTTTGAGGAAATGGGCATACAAGTGAAAAGAATGATAATTTTCAGCCAAAATTATGAGATAGATTATATAACTTAAGACATGAAAACTAACAGAATTGAGGAAAATAATTAATACAATTACCATATATATTTTCTAGACAATTAATGCAATTAAAAATTCATAGACCCAAAACAAGTTTTAAAATCTTTTACATCAGGATTCAGACATGTCACTTAAATAGTATATATAGCTCTACATTATATCGGTCACACGTAATACTAAAATGTGCAGCAGCTGTTAGTCAAACAGACATTATGTAAGTTTTATAGTAAGGAGAAATATTGTATACTACAGATAAAAATAACAGATGCTGTTTCCATTGCTTTCTGTTTGAAAATTATTAGTAGGTACATTCTAAATGTTCTTTAAAAATGTCCTACTGGCAACAGCAGCATCTACCACTTTCCATTAAATGAGAGTGAGAACAACAGACATTCAACTTTTAGTGTACAAATAAAGATTGTAAGGAGATCACATATATTTGTTTCCAGATTGACTGAATCTTTTTTTTTAATCACCTATTTGTTGCTACTAGTAAAGAAGAATTTTTGGGCAAAAAGAAAAAAAAAAGATTTGTATTATAGAAGGGGACAAAATGAGAGAGTGGAAGATTTCTGTGAGGAGTGGAATTCAGATGTGGAATATCAGGAGTGAAAACAGCATTTACTGTGCAAGGAGATACAGTATTTCTACTTGCTATAATATATTTAGCTTTTAGTAACCAGGAAGATGGACCACAACATTAACTCACATTGATTAATACAGATGTAACCTTTTATTATTAGTACTATTATTATCAGGCATAGGCCACTGCTAGCTGAAAGTTAAAAGTCTACCCTGATGCTATTATTTGGTGGTTGATTAATATCCTTTTTGAATATTATCTTAAATCTTGTGATGTTTTAAATTTGGATCTTATAAATCAATATCTCTTACTGGGTGCCAGGAAGACTATTTTTAAAACTTGAAGGCTTACATTAGTATAAATGAAACATGCTTCCAACAGATTACAGAACTTTAAAGCAATAACAAAAATTATAAACTGTATTTTTTGTTATTAAAACTCACCAAGACCTTCTGGTGAAATGTTAATTTTTGTCTAAAATTATACTTGAAAGGATAAGGACAGAAATATTTTCATCTTACAAATATTTTCTTACAACCAAAGAAATAGAACCCAATTGGCTATTGTCACTGGACTATTTGTCACCTTCCAGGTAAACTTTTCTTTTAGAAGAGAAGAGCAAGGTCAGAAGAACGAAAGAGAGAAATGCATTTGAGCATATTTGCTCTACAACTCAAGAGAAAAAAAAATTTTTTTTTAAATTAGCACCCCTCATATCATCTTTAGCTAGCAGTTCAAAGGTTTCATTATAAAATCATGTTCTAAACAAGGATTACAGGTCATCTTGGTTGCAGAAAAAAAGGTTCTGTAGATGAAGCATCTAAATTACCAAAAAGTTGAAGTCTAGATCTTTCTCCCAATTACTGTACAGCTGCTCTAAGCTGAAGACCATTTACTTTAGCCAACCATGTTTTCCCTGCATTCTGCATGTTTCACATAGAACAAAAGAACATTCTTGCTGACTAGATTTGATATTATGATATCTAAGATTCTGGAAGACAGGTGCAACAGCTTTATTCAGAAAATTCAATCAGATGGATTTCTCATGTTTTGCTGTTCTACCCATCAGTCATAGACTTTTCTAATAATGCTCCTGAATCCTGATGGCTAAAATATTGAATCAACAAGCTCCTGGTAAGAAGCATCTCTCCTGAAACAAAGAGGAAAGTTGCCAAATCTGTACATATAAATTGCTATATCGAAGATTCATCTTATTATTAGATTTATAGGCGAGTCAACTTTGACTAGTGTGTAGGGCACTGGAGTAGGAGTTGGCAAGCCTGAGTTCTAATATTGTTTTAGACACAGAGGCTGAGTGACCTTGAAACAGTCACTCTCTTTCAGCCCTCATTACAATAAAATGATAAATATGATAGTCTGAATATATGTGTGCAACAGAGGTATCTCATAGAGGAGCGTTGAGGCCATGTAAGCACACAAAGTCATAGCAAGGAAATGGGCAACCATATTAATTATGAATGAATGAATGAATGAACTTCCCTTCCTTCAGTAAACATCAACTGAAATTGGTTCTTGAGACAGAAGAACCACTGCTTAAAACCTTTAAACCGATTCAGAAGCACTAAAATGGATGCACCACCACAGAATTAAAATGAAAGTTAAAAGTTAAAAAATACACGTTTTAAAAGATGGGGGTATGCAATTAATCCACTTGCCCCCCCCCCAAGGTTGTGTGACACTGTTTGATCCCCATGTCAATTGCCAGAGCCAGGTCTTGACACCTTCTGAAAGGCAAAAAACATGGGGGTGCCCTTCACCTCTGGGGACAAGATGTTTCATAGAGTGCGAGGAGCAGTACAAAAAGGGCGTTGGTACTTACCTGACACGCCTGTTCTCTTTGAGCTGTGAAGAACATCCAGTAGTGGGAGGTGCTTCAGTCTCCGCATTCATAGGCTGAGCTTGACTTGTGGAACGCTCCTCCTCCTCCATGTGACTCCATTCCTCAGCGTTCCCCAGTTTTGCGAAGACGAGAGAAAAAAAGCGCTCTCATCCTCATGTTTCTAAAAAGTTCACTGGCCAAAACAGGACCCCACCAGATTGGAAAAAAAAGGGGTGGGGCTGGATGCTCTTCACAGCTCAAGAGAACGGGCATGTCAAGGTAAGTACCATCGCCCTTCCTTCTATGAGATGTTCAGAGCATCTAGTAGCGAGACATACTAAAGCTTGGCCTGTCTTATGGAGGGACTCCATCTGGTCTGGAATCTCCTCCTGGTCCCTGTGGCACCATTGCAGAACTCTTCTGCCAAAGGAAGCCTCAGCCGAGGTAAAACACATCAATTCTATAATGTCTAATGAAGGCAAGGCAATGGAGAAGCCCAAGTAGCAGCCTGACAGATTTCAGTTACTGGGTGATCTCTCTCT
>BHFT01017726.1:0-13071 GCA_004320025.1 Laticauda laticaudata | reverse complement strand
TGTTTCCTCCCTCTTTCCGTTTTCAGCTGCAGCGGATATGAGTTGAGGGGATGGCCAGAGGATGCAGAGAGGATACACGAGACGTTTAACGGATGATAATGGACATAGAACGTTTGTTGCTCATATATGTCACGGATGTACATCGTACGTGGCGGAAAGTTCATCCGTTCAAAAAGTTTTGTGCAGCTCAAAATTTTTCCACGGATGAAATCGCAGTGGAAGGATGCTCAATGGATAGAGCGTATGAAACACATATGAAGTGAGTACACAACGGATGCATAGCATTTTCCAATGGGTGGCAAGCCTTTTTTAACGTTTTACATCCTCTTTGCATCCGTAAGTGCAGTGGGACTGGGCCTTTAATTTCAGACTTGCAAGATTGAAGTCAGCCTTTCCAGATAGATCAGATTGGAAAAATGAGCTGTATGTCTATGCAGATTCTCCGTCATCCAGGTCATGGTTGTCCCAAAGGTCCTTTATTCAAGAGGCAACTGGACTTTCTGGTTTTTCTTTGAAGACGTTTCACTTCTCAAAGTTGGATGAGAAGCGAAACGTCTTCAAAGAAAAACCAGAAAGTCCAGTTGTCTCTTGAAAAAGCACCTTTAGGACAACCCAGTGAACTTATTCTACTTTATTGCAAAGCTACATTAATAGAATTTTGCAACTCTGATATTACATTTCTCCCCTATCTCCTTTAGAGCCCAAGAAATGGGGCTCTCTTCTGAGCCTCCTGCCCTGCGACATTCCTAGGTGGATTCTGACCATTGCCTTGGTTGTGTCTTTGCCACCCAAGATATATGCCTCCCACATATCCTTACAGGGACCTGGTTTCTAGCCTAATTCATATTAAACAACAACAAAAACCTACAGGAGAAAAAAGGGCAATTTTGGTTGCAGAGTTTTTTTGGTGGGGGAGATTGGGGGAACAATAGAACTACTGGACTATAGCTAGCCAATAGGCTACCTACACCCAGGTGTAAGTTGCAGGTAATGTTGCCTCATAATATGTAGTCTATGGCAGGGGTCGGCAACCCGTGGCTCTGGAGCCACATGTGGCTCTTTCATCCCTCTGCTGAGGCTTCCTGTCGCCGGTCGCCATCCCAATTTTAAGAGGAGCTTCCAGTTATGGGAAAAAAAGCTTTGGCAAGGGGCGGGTTTTCCGGTCACCTCCACAATTGATATGGTTTTTGGTTAGGTCAGGTAGAGGAAAAAGGACACCATGCTAGGAGGAGATTCTATGGTGAGGAAACCAGACTTCTGGTTGGCTCCAGAACGGAACGGGAGGCTTCCAGCTAGGACCTTTGTGACTCTTTGAATGTTTAAGGTTGCTGACCCCTGGTCTATGGTATGAGAGCATATATCATTGAAGAATATTAGCAGGTTCATGCTGAATCAGAGAAAGGGCTCTCAAGTAAAGCTTTTATCTTCTCATAGAGATCTAGGACAATTGTCAGGGGTGGGATTCAAATTTTTTAACAACCAGTTCTGTGGGCATGGCTTGATGGTCATGTGACTGGCTGGGCGTGGCCAACTCAACATCATTCACATCAAGGCACACATCTCCTCACCTGGCCTCTCATGACTGTGGGGATGCTGCAATAATCGTAACTGTGAAAAACAGTCATAAGTCACTTTTTTCAGTGCCATTTTAAGTTTGAATGGTCACTCCACACAAGCAAAGTACCAGCAAAGGAGGGGGAAAAAATCTCCAGAGATGTTCCTGAGACAGGGAGAGGCAGTTTCTGTAAGCAACACTAGTATGTTTCCTTCCTGCCTTCCTTANGTAATTTCTTCAACAACCAGTTCTCCGAACTGCTTAGAATGTTAACAACCAGTTCTAGCGAATAGGTGCAAACTGGTAGAATCCCACCCCTGGTCATGGGACACATTGCCATGCCCGTTTCTCTTTGGGCCCCTCACCCAAGTTGACCCACCACAGACTGTCATCTTTGACTGGGCCTCTGCCAGCACGCCTCCGCCGGCAATGCTGAGGCTCCTCTCCTGGCCACTTTTTCCTGAGCGATTCATGGAGGGATATTTGTCCCCAGGTGATTCACTGCATGGGATGGCTACATTTAACCTTCCACGTTTAATAATTTCAAAGCAACTTCTCTGTGTGAAATCAAGGTTGCGTGTACCCTATCTACACCCCATTAGTAGAAATGAACTTGGTGGTGGGTATCGGTGGCTGTGTTTGCCTTCACCTGCAGCTGAGGTAGGACAAGATAAAAAACTATTAAGGTAGCAAGTAGTTAAAGCATTACTGTCCACAATTCCAAGAAATGTTTAGCAAAAACCTATGAAGGCCTAGCGTATGAAAAAATTTAAGCTTTCTTATTTTGTAACACAGGCTGAATTACTTTATGCATATTATAATTTATTAATGCTATGTGTTATTCAGTGTACATAGAACTTAAACCACAATGCATTGTTGTTTATAGTACTTATATATAAGATGCAGTACTGGAAGAATTCCCAGTGCATAAGAAATAGGAAGTTTTTGTTTTATAGTGATGCAATGGGAAACGAATACCAAGCGGCATCCTCTGTTGCGCACTGCACCCTCTGTTGCGCACTGCGTGCATCTCTTCCCTTTTCTCCTTCAACAGCTCCATGCATGCTCAGGCAGTGAGCAGGCATGGAGAAGAAGGTTGCAGAGGAGAATGGAAACCCATTTGCCAACAGCCTCTGTTCCTCAGGCAGATGGATAGTTGAATATCCTTGGACCAAATCTGCCTGGTTTCATTACTCATAAGATAACCCAATCCCTTTCTTTCTATTGGCTACAAATAATTGGCTACAAATTGACTACAAATTGGGTGATCTAAGAGGAGGGGATCTAATACAGGTAGTCCACAACTTACAACCATTTGTTTAGCGACTGTTTGAAGTTACAATGGCACTGAAACAAGTGACTTATGACTGGTTTTCACATTTATAACCGTTGTAGTATCCCCATGGTCATGTGATCAAAATTCAGGCGCTTGGCAACTGGTATGTATTTATGACGGTTTCAATATCCCAGAGTCGCACGATCACCATTTGTGACTTTCCTAAAGAGCTTCCAACAAGCCAAGTCAATGGGAGAAGCCAAGATTCTCTTAAGGATCACCTGATTCACTTAATAACTGTGCCCCCCCCCCAAAAAAAGGTCGTAAGATGGGGCGCAACTCCCTTAACAACTGCCTTGCTTAGCAGTAGAAATTTTGGGCTCGATTATCATAAATCAAGGACTACCTGTATTTAAACCATCCATCAGAAGCAACATCATGTCCATATGTAAGCAGGTCAGAGGAAATAAACAGTCTAGTAAATAGGATGGAGCTGATGGTAGCACATGCTCAGAGTTAAGTAAGGATAGCTTGTCTCAAAAGCAAGACTTGCACTCTATTAACTAAAGTGGGAGACCTATAGATCAGATTGCATTAATCTTTGGTATAGCTTGCCTTCTTTAAGGGAAGAAAAGCTTCAATGTTTTCTTTTTAAAAATCAATGCTTTCAGGCAAGGAAGGGCTATAAGCATACAGTACATTTTCCAGTTGCTGAATGATTGGGGGGGGGCAGCAGGAGGTGTAGGACAGGGGGCGCAGTGGCGGTAGCTGCCCTCCACAATAGTCCCAGGTTCTCATGTGGCCCCTTGGGAAAATTAATTGCCCACCCCTGTATTACAGGAAGATGAAACCTAGTCCCCAATTTTGTCTGTCACCCCTAAAGTCCAATTTAAATGGAGGCCTGTGTTAAACTGATATTTTAAAATCCTGGGCGTGAGCCCTTGGGAACCAGGCCGCAGAAACAGGATGATCAGTGGGCGATTGTGTGCAAGGATGCTCCAATTGCATAAGCAGCAGGCTGTGTGCACGCCACTTGCACAGATGGAGCTGCGCATGCATGCTTGCTGGCATCTCACACGGAACCATGTGAGCAACGCACATCGCTCGTCCACACACTCTTCATCCGCAAAAGAAGTGACCCGGTAGCCGGGCTTGCTGGACTGGGTGAAGGCAGGCTTTTTTGGGAGGATGGCTACTGGTAGCTGGAGTGACCGTTACAGGTAAGCAAGGGTACACGAGGCATGTGGGTCGTATCGCTCGCTCTTTTCGGCCGCGAAAGAAGCAGCCCGGTGGCTAGGTGAGGGGCTTGAGGGGCAGGAATTAACACACCCCATGAAAAGAAGGCCCAGCTGTTTTTCCAGGGGTCAAACTAAAATAAGACCTGGTTGTGTTTTATGAGAAACACAATAGTCTGTGACCATAATAAAAACTGATTGTCTAGGGCTCCTGGGAACGCCTGCAATATAATTAGAGGGCTCCCAAGGGCTAATCTCCAGGAAACCTGACCTAACCTTTGCTCCATTAAGTCCAACTGACTATCTGTAAAAAGCATTGGCTTACTCAGACGACATACCTACATCATGATACGTTAATCGGGTTTTTAGAGAAGCCACTTACAATCCTTTATTATAGTGTCACAGTTTTACTATTGTGATGGCTGTGAGTTTTATTGTACTTTTTTTTTTTTCAAATGTTGCTGTTAGTCACTATTTCTAGACCTGAAGCCATTTACTGTGCTTTTGGATCTCAAGAATCTTTCAAGACTATAAATGTCTGAAAATCTAAAATGTACTGAACTGAATTACTGGTAGCCCTCGACTTACCGCAGTTCATTTAGTGACCACTCAAAGTTAAAATGGCACTTGAAAAAAGCAACACGACCATCTTTCACACTTACCACTGTTGCCACATTCCCAAGGTCATGCAATCAAAATTCAGGTGCTTGGCATATTTATGCTTAGATGCTCATATTTATGACGGTTGCAGTGTCCTGGCCTCACGTAATCACCTTTTGCAACTTTCTGATGAGCAAAGTCAATGGGCATACCAGATTCATTGAACAACGTAATTAATTTAACAACTGCAATGATTCGCTTAACAACTATATCTAGAAAGGTCATAAAATGGGGCAAAACTCACTTAACAAATGTCTCACTTAAACAGCATAAATTTTGGGCTCAATTGTGCTCATAAATCGAGGATTACCATGTTGTAATGTTAGAATTTAATATTAAGTCTCAATATTTTTAGTTTGGGTTTCTCACGGAAATATTTCACAAAATGTGAAAAGTCCAATGAGAATTTCTAATGAGAAATCAAGTTTTTCTGTAATTTGTGTAAACTCGCTAAATAACAACTTCAGTCAATAATTTATGGAAATAAATTGGCATTCCATGTAAATTTAAGAAGTACGTCTTTTTTTATTTGAAATGATCATGAAATACCGTTGACAGAAATGATGTTGTGCTAGTGATTTATCCTTTGTGGCTGTTTTCATTTATCCAAGATGCTCTACGACAAAAAAAATACCAGGAAATGAATTAGATTTTGTTTAACAGTTTAAACAGATCTAAAACCAAGTGTTACAATGATAGAATAAAGTTCCCTATTGCTTTGGAGCCCCAATGTGGAACTTCTTAGCAAGAACTGTTTACAAATTTTTTGCAACTTTTGAAAGTATTGCAAAAAGGTATTTGTGTTTGCCCTTTTGCATCGTCCAAAGCAGTTTTTGGAGATCCAGTCTCAAATCTTGCAGAATTTTAGTTTTTATATCTCATCCACACACCCATTTTACCATACATTGCTTCTTTCTACCCAGGGTAGTGGGAGAAAATCATGCTGGAAAAAATCATAGTGTGCCCATATCTTGCTATTAATGTGTCTCTGGAATGGAGCCATGCCCTGCTGCTACCTATACAACTTCACATGTCCCTGTAAAAACAGTAATTGGCCATTTTCTCTGGCTGAATGTCATCAACCAGGGTAAAGCCACCACATTTTCCATGTGGAATATGTGCCAGGGTGCTGGTTTTAGATCCCAGCACATTGCATGCATGATCTTGCAGCAAGAGTTCAAGGAACAGGATTCAGTAATGTTCAGCTATGGGGTGCCTTCCAGTATATAACACATAATTTCTCCCAAATCCTTTTGGATTGGTCTAGGGCTCGGCAACTTTGCACCCATTTCCCACAGAAAAAAAAACACCGGGAGCCACAAAACCCTTCCCATTGCCTGACTATTTCCTGAGTGGCCACAAAACTAGCATATGTAGTTGAATTAAACATTGTTTTCTTCTGAAACTTTTCTTGGATTTATCCATGGTTGGCCTACCAGGGGTCAAAAAGCTCAAAAAATCGTGTGCCGGCGGGTATCGCACACTGGCGATTGTGATGCATATTTTGAGTGACAGAGCTGCAACAGAGAGATAAAAGAGCTACATGTGGCTCCAGAGCCGCTGGTTGCTGACCCCTGGACTGGTCAATCAACCACTAAGTTACCTGCCTATCAGATAAGAGGTTCTCTTCTGTTTTCCCTATGTATTTCTGGGCTGTAACTTCTTGAACCAACTCCAGCCTGCCTCAAAAATGGGCTGCCTACAATATAGAGGTTCTGTATTGTAGCCATGTCCCAACCAAAGAGTGTGTGAGGTTTCTTTGTGTTATATTAAACAAGCGGATGAAATCTTACTGTTTCATAGCAGTATAGCTGATGCTAGAATGGAGATACATGAATAAAAAGGGTCTAATTTGTTACCATTACAGTTGTGACCTGCACTTTTGACATCACAGTCAAACTAACATTCCATTTTTCTGGCCAGCTTTCCCTTCCTTGATGTCCTCCAGGTACATTGGGCTAGAATTCACAACTCCTAGCTAGTTTCAGGAAGGCTGCTTTAGACTGCCACATGAACAAACCTGTCTTTCCACATGGACAGTGCTGGTTCCAAAAGTAGCATTCCCATAGCTGGTGATATAATACTGTGCAGGAGCCTCAGTTCTGCTTGGTTTGTTTGGAACTGTGAAAAAAAATAAAATGCTTTGTAGTATTAGGCCTTTTCAATAACGTTATGGCATGCTATGGCAGACATATGTGCTTGGCCAGGGGTCACCAACCTTTTGGACGGCAGGGACCACAAAATTCATAATTTTTGATCCCAGGGACCACTAACCAGTTATGTGGCCTAATTTGTGGGTGTGGCTTGGTGGTCATGTGACTGGCTGGGCATGGCTTGTATGTAAATATTATAAATAATTTATATAAATATTGGAATTTTTTTATTTTAAAAAGAGCAACTTTTACCCCAAAAATCAGGCAAAGCAGGCAGTGCAGATGAGTTGCTCACAGAATCACAGATTACATTCAAGATCTATTATCTGCCATTGGCTAGCCTTCAGTCTGTCATATAACAATTTTGCTAGCAAGCAAACTCACAAAATTAACTCATAACACACCCTGCATATAAATATTGAATTTTTTATAACAAAGAGCAAACTTTTACCCAAAATCAAGGCAAAAGCAGGCAAATTGAGTTTGCTCACAGAATCAGTGATTCCTATTTATGTGCCCATCGGCTAGCCTCATCTTCTCAATATTTGCTTGCCGTGAGTCTGCACTGCTTTGCTTGAAGCAACTTCAGTCCTAAGGGAGGTTTGGCCTGTACTGAGTTGAAGATTCTAAAGGACTAGCTGGAAAGGCAAGAAATCAAACCATTTCCTTCTTTCCTAACTAATCTTAATCTGCTGGCCACGGCAGAACAATGCATGGTTGGAAAAAGGAAAAATAGAAATTTAGCAAGGCAAGTTGCCAGGTAAAGAGTGAGTGGTGGGGGGGTTCCTGTGGGCATTTGTTGGTGCAGTCTTGTGTTTCTGCACAGCCTGGATTAATTGCTTTGTGGGGGTGCTCTGGGGGTGAGATTTCTCTGCAGCCCACCAAAATTTTCTCATGGCCCACCAGTGGGCTGCAGGCCATCAGTTGGCAGTTGCTGTGCTAGGCTGCCTCCCTATCTGTCAGCAAGCCTGCTGCTTGCTGCCATGGTAATGGAGGAGAGGGATTGGTGGAGAATTTTTCATTGCAGCTTTTGCTTATCTCTCCAAGGTCATTTCTTCTAACTTTGGTATGCAGCAGCCAGAGACAATGTACTTGAATCAAAGACTTTTCTCAAACTATTCTTGGTTGGTACTTGTCCTCTGGTTGTCTAGTTACAGGGGTGTTGGGCACTATGGTTTGTTTCAATTTGCTGCTTCCTGTGCTTTTGCCCCAGATCTTGCCAGAAAATTGTTGCGTTCAGTTCTCTCCTCGTAAAAGTACTTTTTTTCTGAATCTATTGAAGCCAAGGGTTCTTCTTTTGTCGGAATAAGACAGAGACAGCCCTGACATTAAGCAAGATCTTCTTTAACTGTCAACCCAGAGACTGCAGTCTACCATGCAGTAGTGGGATTCAAATTTTTTTACTACCTGTTCTGTGGGTGTGGTTTGGTGGGCGTGGCAAGGCAAGGATACTGTAAAATCTCCAGTCAGAGGTGGGATTTGCTGGTTCTCCAAACTACTCAAAATTTCCGCTACCGGTTCTCCAGANCTGGTTCTCCAAACTACTCAAAATTTCCGCTACCGGTTCTCCAGAACTGGTCAGAACCTGCTGAATACCACCTCTGCTACCATGGGAACCAAGCATCCAATGTCCAACCACACTTTATGGTTATCTCAGAAAAATATCAAGTCACTGGGCTTTACATAGGGGATAAGAGGCAAAACTTCCATTAACCAGTTCAGACAACTTTACGGTGGCAAGATTACTAGCTCAATCTTTAAGATATTTTCTTTAGTTTGAAGTGCAATCCCCTATATTGGAATAATTCATGATTATTATGCTTTAACCCTCCAAAACCGATGAGCTATAGTCCTTATAACTGAATTGCAATAAAATACTACAAATAAGCTAAACACAGACAGCACCATGGAATTTTGTATCTAAAAGCTTCTTGAAAAAAACATACCTAACCCTATATTTTTCTGGACATTTGCCATAAAGGGCAACTCACAATTTCATCATGCAAGCATTCCAGCTTATTGAAATAACAACATTAACATTGTTATTTAAATAATTAAATCAGAGTATTGACATTAATGGCAAATATTCCAACCTCACCTTTGGGTAACAGGAGCTCTGTTTCAAATCGATGGGCACAAATTCCACAAGTTTTAATGTCTTCTTTGAACCTGGAATGAAGTTTGATGAGAAACAGGACCAAGCACCACTAAATAGATTGGCCCCTACTGTAAAATAGGTTGTTACTAAGGTGTCAGAGTAAGGACAAGATCAAAGTTCAAATCACTATGCAAGCATGGAATTTACTGATTGACCTAGGTCAGTTACAGCTATTTCACATCAATTGATCACTAAAATAAAGGATGGGGTAAAATGAGGAGAGATCCTGATATAACTCATCTTGAACTTTCAAAGAAAAAGGCATTAAAACAGTTCTTAAAATGTGGGTGGGTTTGTTTGTTTGGGGTCAAGTTTGCTTCGGTTACCAAAAGCAATTTTTGCTAATGCTTTAAACATGGAAGTTTGAAAACCTACACAAGGAAATGTGTACACTGCACAAAGAAATATTTAAAATCCCACTGCTGTAATTTGGGAAAAATACAAATGAAAATGTCATTTGAGCAATGATCCACCATTCTTTCCTATTGCTATTCCTGGGTAAGTAGAAATCCTTCAGAAATGGTGTGGGTTAGTCTTAATTGTACAGACCAATTTTGTGGTATGGTGATGGACAGAACAGGAAAGATTTAAGTTTGAATTCCCAGTGCAGCTTGAGGCTTCTACTGACCCCTTTGAGATAGGCACAGATTGCAGGCTGACTTCTTAAGAAGGTCACTTTGGAGACCTTGTATTAGTAACATAACATCTCCAAATAAGACATTTGAATAAGAATATGAAAACATTAATCTTCTAGCTTGACTATAAATATATCCTCTAGCTAAAGGGCCTATCACATTGGCTGAAGGATGCAAAACGTTTGTAAAAAGGACACAGCAGACGAGAAAATGTTCCATCCGTTGTTATCCACTCTCAAAAGTGCCCCAAATTTGCATATAACCAGAGCCGGACCAAAAACGGAAAGGAATGAATGGGGGGAGGTACGTAGCCAGGATGGAAAGCGGATGCCTTCCATGGAAAATCTAGCGGTGGGAGCGGATGGCACAGTCCGCAGAAGGGCTCTGGGGGAGCACAGCGAAGCGGACATGCCGGAAGGAGCGGATAAGCAGAGCGGCCATGCAGACACGGATAAAGCGGATGCAGAGCGAAGCCTAGCAGATGCCTAGTGATGCCCTAGCGGATGCAGAGCGATTTCACTTTTGCGCATAGCGGGGAGGATGCATTTGTCAGCACCATCGGGATGATAAAGGGAAGCAGCTCGCAAAAGAGGTCACGCATTCAGGGAAAGGCCTGCTGCCAGACACAGCTTCCGCCCAGCCAGCCCAGCCAACAACCATGGGGAAGAAGAGAAAGCCTCTGCATCTGCTGCACAGCCTGGCAAGAGGGACAGGGCCACCACCCCACCCCCTGGCTTCTGACCTCTTCTTCTGCTGGGGCTTTGCTGTGGGGCTGAGCTCTTCTGGTGCTGGTAGCTTCCTGCTCGGCTGCTGCTTCCTAGTCGGGTGGCTTCCTGCGTGCTTACTCTGCTTGATGATGATCCTGGTCCTGCCTGGTCTGCTGGCGCTGCGGCGTTTGGTTGCTTACTCTGCTGCTTGCTGATCCTGGTCCTGCTGGTGCTGCTGGTGCTGCTGGTCCTGCTCGTCCTAGCTTTTGCTGCTATCTGTTGTTGTTTTTGCTGCTGGTGGTGTGGTGGTGTGGAGGAGCAGCCGCTACAACCCTCGACGCCTTCTGATGAGGGCCCAAGATGACCCTGCAGAGGGAGGAAGAGGCAAAGCGCAAGAACGAGAACGGGAAGAGGAGGCGTACTCCTCGACAAGGAACATGAGGAGGAGGGGCTGGAAATGGCTGAGGGAGAAACGAGGATCTTTGTGGAAGGGGACAACAGGCTCTATCGACGACATCCAAAGAGGAATGTAGGCTGCTTGGAGGAGTAAGGCGGAGAGCCTGGGCTACACTTCGGAGGTGCTCCTCGGACCTGGTGGAAGCAACATGCACACTGGTACGGGAAGCTTGCAACCTCAAGAAATCTTGGCCACGGCCACGGTCAAGCTGATAGACCGAGAGAACTACGTGATGGCCAAAGTGCAGCTTTCTGGAGGGTGAGATTGCCAACTGAGGAGCAGCCCCTCTCACAACCCTCTCTCTGCAGCAGCCTGCTGAGGGCCAGTCCTCTTCTGGCCAAGAAGTCCAGCTCCTGTGTCCAGGCAGGTATCTCGTGGAGCATGCAGGTATGGAGAACCCCCCCGACAGCTGACTCCCCATGGTGTTGAGGCGTGTGGAGGACCCCCTGACACAGTGGGAGCAAGGAGAGGGCACTTCCACCAGAGAACAACCAACAATCCACCCCCAGCTCCAACCTCCAGAGAAAGCAGGCAGAGAGCCAGACCGGGGGGCAGAGCCAGCATGTCCTGCTGGAGATCAGGACAACCATCAAGAAACAGCGTAGAATCATACTAACTCAAGCTGGTACAAACCACCGACGGTCCCATCCTCCAACCGCAAGCCCTTCCTCACCAGACATCAACCAGAACCCTCATGAACATGGTCGGAAATCACAGTACCAAGGTGATCAATGGACAGGATCACCAGTCCTTCTTTCACACACCCTCCAGACCCAGCTAACCTGGCCCCACCCAGTTCCACCGGCCTGCTCCTCACTCCAGGTATGTTCCAACTGCCTTCAAGGCTTTCCAACAGGCCCTCAACCAAACCAAGGCTACGTATCCAGGAGCTCCAGCAAGCACAGGCAGCGCTTTCCCAGACCAGGCACAAGGTACATTGATGCCGGAAGCCGGTGCCACTGATGCCACTGATGCCACCGATGCCAAGCCATGTCAAGACAGATGACCACCATGCCACAGATAGCCACCCATGCCACAGATGCCACCACCGGCTCACCTCACTCAGCTGCAGACCAGACATCTCCACTACACGTGCTCCTTCTCCATCCACCAAGCCCAAGCCCGGCGCTCATGAACATCTGTATTGGTATTAGGGGCTGACCCCACATGTCCTGAAGGAAGGGGCTCTCAACATCACACAGACTGGCCAGCTTCTCTGAGAGCTTCCTGCACATTACACGTCCCCCTTGGTTTTTGTCCTTTTCTTGGGGCCAGGCACCCAATGACGCCTCAGACCTAGCACTCCAGCAGCAGCCCACCTTCGCACAGCACCTGGACCCCATTCACCTGAGACATGGGCACGCCTCAGGTGACTCCAAGAAGAGTGCCTAGAGACTGGGTGGCTACCTGTTTGACTTTAATCTTTGCTTAAGAACACTTGGTCATTTTTCTTTTACAGCTTGGTTATTAATAAAGATTTATCTTGCTTCACCACTTGCTTCAATTTATTTTAGTCAATAAAAGTCTTGGTGGAAACTTTTCAGAAATGGTTTAAGCCCTTTTGCATACTTGTGGGATGGGTTAAGATAGCAGTGGGATGGGCCAGGGATAACCTTCGAATGGGTAATAGCTGTGGGATGGGTTAGGATACCTGTTGGATGGTAAGTAGTGGTTGTTTAGGATAGCTGTGGGATGGGTGCTAGATTACTGTGGGATGGGTAGATAGCTGTGGGAATGGGTTAGGATCTGTGGGGATGGTATCTTGGGGGATGGGTTTGGATACCTGTGGGATGGGGTAATAGCTGTGGGATAGATATAACCTCCAGTGCAAGCATAGTGGGACTGCCATGGTCACCATCCCAGCCTGCCACACCTATAATGGCGCCTTTATTATCAATAACAAATGTAATCATTGATTCCAACACATTTCAACATAACACACTCTTTATTAAAATGCCCCTGTTTCATTGTAGGCCCACTCAACTGACATTGGCCCATCTCAAGTGTGATGGACAGTCTCAAGGAAGCATCCATTAAATCATCTATCCTGTCTTGCCAACTTCCACGCTGTCCAGCTGGGAGTTGGCACCAGTGGTCTCAGAAAAGGGTTTTGCCACCTTGCTTCAATTCCTTCCTGTGATAGCTCTGTTTGGGGCCCTTGTACATCCACAGTGTTTAATCTGGTTCAATCCTTGCCTACTCTTCACACCAAGCCTCCCATGTCCCCCATTGCCC
>BHFT01017724.1:0-18261 GCA_004320025.1 Laticauda laticaudata | reverse complement strand
TGTGTGTGTGTGTGTGTGTCTGTGTCTGTGTCTGTGTGTGTCTGTGTGTGTCTGTGTGTGTCTGTGTGTGTCTGTGTGTCTGTGTGTGTACGTATGTAAACACACATACACAGAGATTGAAAAAATATGGCAAATTATAGTACCTAACATTATGAACAAACTCTGGAAAAAAGAAAGGTATCAGAATGAAACAATTCTAGTTCCATACCAAAACAAAAACAGTAATAGAACATTTAAAATCTGTAAATAATTTCATATTTTGAGAATACCATAAGCATCTCTTCAATACATTAATTGTTCAAGGAAATGTGACAAGCTTAAACCTGCAGTTCATATTTTAAACATGTTTTTGTGGTGTGTTGCTTTTCATAGGGACTTTGAATGTTTTCTTATGATTTTCATCTAGAAACTTGTTATTAGTTAGGACATATTTTATTTTTTTGTTCAAATAGAATGACAGATAATTATGCGTATGGAATAAACATTCAAAAATGTGGATGAACCTGCTACATTTTATCATAAAGATTTGATTGAACATGTTTGCAAAGCTGCCTACTTTGAGGATTCTTTCCTGGTTTGGTTCCTAGCCATTGAAAGAGGAAAGTGGCATATATAAGCATGAAAGTTGCAGTATTTTTCAGATAAACTCTCTAATAGTTGGTTGGTTGATTCATGATAATACATAGATTTCTCGTTGACAGTATGTTCCAAAGCTTTCAGGTCTTCCAACAGTGTACCTACTGCTAACTAAATCCATACACCTTGCCACCAGTAATCTTCTTTTTCCCTCCACCTTTCCCTGCTTTTCCAGAGAACTAGATCTTTACATTATATGTTTGAAATAGGATAATTTGAGCCTATTCATTTATGCCTCTAGGAAAAAAGTCTGGGTTGATTTGATATCATTTGCTTCTTCCTTGCTTGTAACAAATAATATATTTTAAAAAATCAAATTAGCATGTTTTGCAGAATATATTTATGAATAGTGGTAGAATATTACTCAAATTATAATCTGGTTGATACAGATATGATTTTTTTAAAAAAAGAAGGATGTGCTAACATATGACACTTGTCTTTAAATTCTTTGAAGAAGAATCAAGATATTTTGTAAATGTCAGTCCATTGTGTAATACCAGCTACTGCTTCAGAATGTGCAAAATCCTAATGCCTATCCATGATGGAAAATGATACAGTGACCAGGATTAATATCTCTGCTCTGCTATAAATTTAGAAAGAATGCCTGAAGCTGTCTTTATTCAATCAACAGCTTGTAGGCAGACTTCCAAACTGGCGAACCACTCATTAGTAGAAATAGATGAAGAAATAGACCCAAAACAGAACAGTACTTCCACCCACAATCCTTGCAGTTAGTCCAGAAGTTTGATGTTATTGGAAGTAACTGAAAGCTGAAAAACAACAAGTCCATCTTGATACAAATGATCAACCAAAGTTCCTGCTGGAAATGAAACAGATTTATATTGGGACAAGTTATCCAAATGGTCTCAGCCCTACAGAGAAAATATGTAACAGTTATTTACATTTGAACCTCAGACTCCACGACAAAGGGTGGATGATTGAATCTTCCACATTCAGATCATAAAACTGTTTGGACATAAAGAATAAGTCTAACATACAACCATCCATGTGAACAGGAACTGAGGTAACCTGTGATGAGGTTACCTCTTATCATTGAGGCAATGAAATCTGACCTTTTATACTCCATCCTCACCCATATGGAGACTGAAGTGCACCAGTACTAACATACAAAGGGTCTCCATCGCCAAGTTGAAAAGTAGGAACTCAAGAAAGACTCCAAAGATTAGCAGAGTGGCCAATTCATCAGAAGGACCCCTATTATGTAATAAAATACTGATGACTGTCACAAACTTTCAGTGATATCCAGTGAGAAAATACATATAAAACCAAAATATTAAAAGAGCAATTAAAAGAAAAAAACCATTCTGATTTCTGAGTTCAGCTTGAATTCACTGATATCACTGTCATTCTGGGTTTATGTTTAAGTTTGATTGTTGTGTGTATTCTGATCATCATCATCTCAAGAAGTTCTGATTAGAGTAATACCCAACTCTCAAACATTTGAAAATTTTCAAAAATCTCTTGAAGACTTTAATTTTATTTTTCTATATATATTGAGCAGCTCTCCAGCATGTTGAATTTTAATTTTCAACATTTCTCATGAGTCCAGAGCCACAAACAGATGTAGTTCTGCAACTGATAGTGGATTAATTACAGTTTCCTTAATTTTGCAATCAATCTCAGACTGATGAAGAATCTATTAGAAGCATAAAGCAAATGATTGAAATGGAATGCAGAATAACATAAATTGCTTCTGGATGATTCCTCCAAGCTCATCTCCATGGCTCCCAAGTATTTTATACTGGAGATGCAAGTAAGTAATAATGAAGGAGTTGATCATAATGCTGAAAATACATCATTCATGGACTCTGGATTGGGAATAAACTTCTGTAAGATATGGAAGCTGATTATGAGGACAAACAGAAATAGGATCAAGTTCAAGCTCTAAAAGCATACCCAAATACTACTCTTCACCAGCTTGTATATGTTGCCATTTCTTTCATACTCCAGAAACATAGCAGAAAGAGCAGGTGCTATGGATGGAGTGCCGTCATAGTTATATGGTTAAACAGAATGTCAAAATAATACTTAGAGATTAGCACTTACCTCAGTTGAAGTTGGACTTGTTTCAGGACCTGGTTTTGGACATATTTCACGTGTTCAGGCTGGTGCACTCAAGGACAGGACATACTTGTTGCACTGGACACACCAACTGGCTGCACTTTCCATACTTGTGGACCTAATGGAAATTATAGCAGTGGCTCTTCTGTGTACTGCTGCTGTTTTTGCTGCTAGCATCTCTCCCCTGAGAAGAGGCAGGTGAGGGGCTATCAGCAGCTGTATTGTAGGGACAGTTAGAGGCACTTCTTTGGCTGCCAGGCTGGCTGGGATAGTGTTTTTCTGCCCAGCTAAAGTTTTTCCAGCCGGTTGGCAACACTGAGGGACTTCTGTTGCTTGTCGGTTATGTCCTCTGCCCATTGAATGTTGAAGGAACCTCATGGCTTCTGGAAGCTGCACCCTGGCAACTCTCCCTCTGACAGACAAATTAAAACACTGAGAGACTGGATGTACTAGTGGTACTGGAGGGGAGAGAGGATTACAGTAGAGGAAGACAACAATGCAATGATTATTGATTTCTTCAATATATTGATCTCTATTGGCTAGATGGCCTATGTCTGTGAATTTTGAGTGTCCTGAATCTCTTCTTGGAATCAGCAAAATCAAAAGGGAACTCTTGATCAGTTGATAATAGAAGCAGGGAATTTGTGAATTTGCATGAATGTGTTTGCGGGTTGAGTGGGAAAGGTGGTCACTGTATACTCTGACAGCATTGAGAGTTTAGCAAAGCTGAAGTGGTTTGGAATACCTGAATCCCCCTTCTTGAACTAGATGGAATTGTAGATGTTGGTGGTTCTGGAACTGGGGAATCAAGAGGCTTCAACTGGAAGATGCCTTTGAAGGAGCAATAAGCCAAGCCAAAGTATTATGGCGGTAATGGACATTGAAAGATATGGTATGAAAAAGAAAGTTCTTGGAAAACAAGGGACTGATGTTTTATACTGATTTTCTGTTATTTAATCTCAGCCCTGTACAAAGTCAACAAACCTTAAATGGCTTTGGATTTTGGATGCTGCTTCAAAATGCCAAGTCAGTATACAACAAGGTGTCCCTTATTTTCTATTTAGTTGTTAATGAAAGGACCAATATGGCATGTAATGCTGAGACCTTGCTGGGTCCAGAAGGAAGGTAGCACATTTCAAGATATACTGAGCTTTTTTGAGTGTGGCATCAGCCAAGATCTTGGGACAAGGTGGAAAAGTCATGATTATCATCCAGGAATCTCATTGCTTTCAAGGGTTTTATATCACATGTTGCCAGATATGAGACTTTATTCATTAAGTTGGGCTCTAGGGAACAGTTGGAATGTTGTTGTACCAGCCTTCCTGCTCCATAGCAAGCTTGACTGCATTTTTGGATTGAAAGTGAAGTTTCCCAGACTTGGAAGATTTCAATTTGTCTTCTCTAGGAGTAAAATCTAAGGCAACTCATGAATTGATGCCACTATGATGGCTATGTGACCTTTCATGGATCCCATCTGTCCAAGTTCATGGAAGAATTAAGGAAGATAAAATGAGAGATGTCTAGAACATTGCTGGCATTCAACAGGGCATACATTTTACTGAGTGTGGATTGGAGCAGCTATTAGTACTTTGCTCTTACCATGTTTGCAAATAGTTGTCCTTCATGTCTGCTTCTGTTGACTCATGCCTTCTTATGAAGAGGGGGCTGACAGAACTGCTTACAGGGTTTGTGGAATAATTTATTCAGCAACTGTCAGACAAAATTCACTTGCAGATGGACACTGGTCTTATGCAAGTCAGGAAGAGACATTTGTGAAGGAATTTTGCCTAGGAAGCTGAAATAATTTGAACCTGTTGAGGCTGAAGAACTGGAAAGGATCTTAAGAACTATGAGGTCATGGACTTCCAGTTTGCAAAGCTTCAGTGGTGGCAGGAATATGCAATTGTGCATGGTTTCTGCTGCACTCGCCACTGGAGTGCCCTCGATCCAGCTGGATTTGGGGGCTATAGTTACCCCGTAGAGGTAACTGAAGATAGGGGAGATCAGCAGGGGTCGGGGAAATTGCAACTGCCCCCTCCTAGTCTGACTTAACTATATATATCTGAAAAGCGGTGGAGGCTGCGGTCAGCAATGGCCCACCAAAAGAAGCTTTCATCTGGATAAGAAATGTTCAGGAGGAAGCTGCGAAAGTGAAAGATTTTGGCTAACACGTGATAGTACCATTTAAATATCCTGGATTTTAAGCATTAAACATACAATATATAGCACAAAGACGGAAAAGTGGCGAAATGAAAAGATAGAGAGATATATATAATTTTTTTTTCCTTCCTTCCTTACGGTGAAATAGCATTGAATGGAGAAATTGGAAAAACACCATTTTGGGGCATCAGCAGGTAATCTTGAAAACTAAAGCCAAGGGGACAATAAAGATTTCTGAGCATGGGGGGAAAAAAAAAGAGAACTCTTTTACTATAAGTGGGAAGGGAGGGAAAAAGAATGAAATATTCAAGATTTTATTGTAGGAGGCTGCTTGGAATTGAATAAGAACAGAGCTACCAACTGTAACAAGACTTCTAAAAGATATATTTTAACCTGGAGACTTTTTGTTAACTAGAACTATAAGTCCGAGGAAGAGAAAGGTATAAAAAGAAGAAAGTGCTAAATGAAACAGTCTGTGTTATATTTGGATTGCTTTGGTGACTTTGGGGACTTTTGAAATCATATAATATATGACAGACTAAGAAACCATTTGGGTTGTATAAACCAAAAAAAGTTTTTACATGGCACAACTACTCTAGTCTGTCACTCGAATATGTTTAAAAGCTAAAAGAAGAGGAACCAGAAAAGAGGAAGGGCTTTCTGGATCTGTTTTCCATTTTTTAGAAATGGCGATTTCTACCTACCTAAAACTAACAAGAACAAGAAGACTGGGATTGAAAGAAGAAGCACTCTTTTAATGAACAACGAACTTTAGAATATAGAGAGAAGAAAAGGGAAAGAGGGGAAAGAGAATTGGAAAATTTAGATTTAAAAAACAACAAAAAAGAGATAAGGTGAAAAATTGATACAATGTCAGAAAGCAACAGAAAAAAAAGAATACAGAAGAAGGTGAAGAATTAAGAAGGTAGAGATTAAGAGACCAAGGGGTAAAAGGCAGGATTGGAAGACGAAAGGAAGGGAAAACAGGGAAGTAGGAAGTTACAAAGGTTTAAAAAAGATGTAAAGACAAGATTATTTAGAGATAGTGGGTAAAAATATATTAAAAAACGAGATTTCCTTGGCCCAAAGGTTTTTAAAAAAAACACAAGATTGTATTGTATTTATATTTGAAATAATGTTAAGAAAAACTGGATTTAATAATACAGCTTAATTTGCTACCTGGTTATTGGTTTTTAATTATATCATAAACCTTATTATTCTTTCTTATTTTATAATTATAGTATGCAGCTTCAGAATGTATAGGCAGAATCAGAATGCAAAGAAGTAAAATTTAGGGGAAAGATTTTAAAGGCATCATACTTCAATCAGTTGATTATAGGAGAAATTTTGTTGTTGATGAGAAAAGATAGAACAGAAAATTGAAATAGAACAGACAAAGATACATGCATAATGATTTAAATTGAAGAATGAAATAAATAAAATAGATAAGTTAAGAGATGAGAGGGGAGAAGCTATAGTAGAAAATGGAGAATGGAGAGGAATACCAGAAGAAGGTGGTAGATTAAGAGACAAAGGGGTAAAAATCAGGAATTAGGAGAAGAAGGATAGGAAAAAAGGGAAGAGAAATTAACCAAAGGTTTGACAGATGTAAAGAAACAGATTTAATTCAGAGATAGTGGAGTAAAAATAATGAATTAAAAAAGAGACTCTAGCAAAAGTACAATAGATTGTATTGTATTTATATATTTGAAAAATTGTTAGAAAAACTGGATTTAATAATAACAGCTTACTTGCTATGGATTATTGCTTTAATTATATTATAAACTTTAATTACTTTTTTATTTTACAATGTAGTATATAGCTTAGAACATATGCTAAGCGAATCAGAATGAAAAGTATAATAATATTTTAAGTGTTAAATTTATGGGGAAGATATTAAAGGCCATCATACTTTCAGTCATGATTACAGGAGAAATTATTCGTGTTAATGAGAAAAGGATAATAGAAAATGTGAAATAGGAACAGAAACAGATATCCGCATAATTATATTTAATTGAAGATGAAAATAAATAAAATAGATAATTAAGAGAGTGAAAAGAGGGAGAAGCTATATAGAAAATGTTGATGTTAAATAAGATATGAAATGGGATAAAGTGGAGCATGAATTCGAATTTATGTCTATATAAAAAGATGTAACCCGGGAAGCCAGCTTTCCAAAAAAGAAGTTGTCATGTTTTTATGTTTTGTGTTTTGTTTGTGTAATGTTTGGTTTTTAATTGAAAATCAATAAAATAAATTCAAAAAAAAAAAAGAAATATGCAGGTCACCTCCTTCCTAATTAGATCCATTGACTTTCCTAGCTTTTATAAAGTAGCCCTCCCTCCCTCCCTCCCTCCCTCCCTCCCTCCCTCTCTTTCACACACACAAATATCTTACATGAAGCCATTGGGTGAGTTCATTCATCAGATGATGTGGGGTATCATCAATATGCTGATTATGTACAATTATATACTTCTGTTCCTGTTGAATTAAGCTACTTGACAGATTTGGCAGAAGCTATGAGTTCCATCTGCTAAGGAGGTTGGCTGTGGGAGTCAGACCTTCTCTGCCATGATTCTTGCTTTATAGAATTTCTACCTCTCTGAAGGGAGATTGGCTGATTTTCTGGATATCTCTCAAGACTTAATTAGTCCATCAGCCTTGGGTTCCCTGGGGACTAGTGATGTACTAAGGTAGCTCCATTGCTATTAATATCTGATTTTTCTCCCTTAGCACTTATGTTTTTTAATTTAAAAAACAAATATTGTGTATGTATATAAAACTGTTTTATGGTCTTGTGGTACATCTTCATTATTAGTTGGGTGGCTATATACATTTGATGACTAAATAAATAAACATCAGATGTCATTAGTTGTGCTTATATCACTAAATGATAATGTGATCTCTACTACTTTTGGTTTGATAGACTGTCAATTGAGGAATGGTCAGGAAAATGCTAGGCAGCAAATATCCATGTGGAACAAATACATTAACAAACAACAACAACACACACAGTCAAAATAGACTGAAGCCAATAATGAAATTCTGCTCAATAATTCCTAACACCAATGACAAATAAGAGATTCTACCCTGTGAGTTTATAACTGCATTACCCATTGACTACCTGCAATATATCTTTACATTTTAAGAACTAACTAGATTAAAGGAATGCAATCTACATAGCAGATAAATAACACAGCCATACTCCACTTTCAAAGACAATCAGGAAGTGGTTTTACAATAAATTAAGAAAAAATGGAAAGTATACAAAAATATATTGAACGTGAAGAAACCATTTAACATTTTAGATTGTAGAGGTGTTGCAAAAGAGAATATCTGTAGAGGAAGAAAAAAAAAGAGTTGGGAAGTAAACTGTATTAGGTATTTTTTAAATAATTGCTACCTCTGAAGCTAACATCCACTCAAAGCTGATTATAACCAAATTGTGGGAGCACTTTTAGCAATGACTAGAAGCATGAAATTAGGCACAGCAAGGGTTGTTAAATTGTGCCTAACAAATTTAAATAATACAAATGACTAAAAGAAAGCTACCTTATTATAGCCAATGAATGTTATTTGTCCCATCTAGCCTAGAGGTAGGTAATGTTTTTGTCTTCTTAGGCCACATGTGGATGAAGGAACTGCATTTATTTATTCATATGTGCTTACTCTTATATATACACACCCAATTCAGAGTATCCAGCTTCTATTCATATGACATATTTTATTCATGGGAACAACACTTTAATCCTGTTTCTTTAGAAATCAAGATTTTTCTATCAGCACTATTAATACCAAAGGAGAAAAAACAATCACTCCATTATTATACTAGCTTCCATCCTTCAGGTTTGAAATGGCAACCATCTTATTGCTTAGATTTTTAGGAGTAATCACAGAATCTTCCCTGAAAACTTGTTAATCATTTCAGAGATATTCAGATCACAGCTCCTTTTGTGTTTGCTCTGAAATGCGCTCTGATTTCCAGAATGGCTTTAAATATTTTCAGAATCTGAGCAGCTCTGCTAAAAACCATATTTCACATGCAACAGAGCGGGCAAACAGAGAGGGCAAGGAAGAGAATTATAGACACCCATGGTGAATGATTTGAGTTCCAATTTGGGGTAATGGTTAAGGCAAATAATGCAAAGATTGTGAGTTGTAGTCCCATCTTATTCACAAAGCCAGCTTGATGATCTTAAATCAGTCCCTCTTTCCCAGCTCTAGGAAGGTAAGCAATGATAAACCACTTCTGAAATCTTGCCAAGAAAACTGCATTGACTACTCCAGGCAGTCAGCAGGAGTCAACACTGACCGGAAAGCATACACAACAAAGGCAATTTGTTAAGCATTCCTTCCCGCTCTCTTGTGATTTTGGACAGGCTCCAGTTTGTCAGAAACTTAGGCTGACAAGTTACCCATAATGTGCTCCTTTTAAAAAGTATATCAGAAATGGAACATGGAAATTTCTTCATGCAATATATATTTTACTGCCAAACTACAGTTCTTCTTCTAAATATCATAAATGAACATGCACATTCATATTTTGAGTACTCATAACCCAAAGGTTTTTATTCTGTCAATTGTTAATCCAAACGCAATTTTTATTTCCATTTATGCCTGAAGTCCATTACTTTTGTTAATGATGTACATGTTGCATTGTATCCTGCAGAGTTTTAAATGCCTCAAGCAACAGTGTTTTCATGATGTCCCATGATAAGCATTATTGTCTAATACATCTCACTGACAAGATCAGGCCATTTTTCCCCAGAGTTAGCTAATACAATATATGCAGTGACTGCAGAACATATTAGTTATGTTTCTGGATGCATACTGTATATCAGACCAAATATGGTGTAGAGATGAAGGTGCTGGTTTAGAAGTAGGGAGATTTGGATTCTTGTCCACTAATAGGCATTAAACCAGTTGGGTGATTTTTGTGCCAAGTGCTGTATCTTAAGCTTAGAGTGGAAAGTAAAAAAAAAAATCTACCCATCAACCATCACTGGATTGACATGATAATTATGGTCTCTTCTGTGGGTAATTATTAACATGTGAAAAACCATTCATGCTGAAGTGGAGTATTTAGGTGACAGAAAGACACACAGATAGATAGACGTACAGTCTATGAGAGGACTAGAATCCAAATCTCATTATTTCAAGTCCAGCACCTTCATCTCTACATTACACTTGATCTCATATACGCATCTGCATACATAACTAAAATGTTCTGTAATTATACATTTGGGGTGTGTGTGTGTGTGTGGGGGGAGAGATAGAGAGAGAAAGAGAGAGAGATTCATATTCCTGGAGAATTTGAATTCCAAATATACAATTAGGAATAAAATTCTACCATTATTAAATGTATGGCACATTCTTATTCTTGCATAGTGTAACTATGCAAGGCAGCCTAACTTAAATTCTGGATGCTAAGCTTTAGAAATTATCTTTCTCCTCCTTTCATCTCAAAATATCAACTTTGTCATATATGTTACAAACTTAAAGTATAGTAGTATTTCCCCAAATCTAGGAATCATTTTGTTTTATGAAGAATATGCTTTATGAAGAGAGAAAACTGAGTAGAAGATAATAATCCCATATTTTTTTCCCAACTGAAAAGAATTCTTCAATCAAAATAAAACTTCAGAATGACCATTTCAAAGCTTTCACGGTGATAGTACAAAAAAAAGAATGCAAGCTGTGACTTCAAATAACGTTGTCAAAGTCATGGCAGAGTTTTGATGGTGTGTTATATAACTAATGACACTATTACCAATTGAATATAATGATACCAATAATGCAATTCTACATTATGATACATTGTTGAGTCCTGGAAGCCCCAGTGGGTCTTCCTACATTGTCTGCTATCTTTATCAGCCTTGCATCAAACTCCATCAAAGTGAACTAGGTGGATACCTGCCTAATTTTCACAATGCTTCTCAGCATTTCTATTTTAGCACTGTAGAATTATGAAGCAACATTTCAGCTAAGCCTGAAACCAATCATTGTGTGTTTTTATACTGGTATTTATTTTTTGCTGGAGGAAAAAAAAGGCCATTGTCAATTATATAAAACAGTTTCATTAATATATGAGGCTGGAAAAAGGAACTGTATTCCCATTTCTACTGCTTTTGAGTTTTCTTTCTTGCTGTACTTTGACTCCAGCTATGGGAAACTATCTTCTCATTATATGATACTACTTAGAGTGAAAGTTGTATGAAAATACAATTTCCTTTTCCCACACGATATGAAATTAGAAATAATTATTTGAAGAGAAAAGTTTTAAATTGTTTAAATAGCATCAGATAATTGCAACAATTGCTCTTTCATATGAGGAAATAATCACATCTTGGCTTTTTGAAGACTCTTTAGGATCACAAGAATTCAGCAATTCACTGAACATTTCTAATGTATTCATGATCTAGTCTTCTCTATGGTCAAGAATCTTTGTTAAATGTAGTGCTTAGACTATAAAAAATTAATACACTACACAATGATTAAACATCTTTTTGTTTGGTATGATTTGTATGGTAGACTTATGTCCATGTATTTATAAAATAGTTGGTATTGTAACTATTCAAGGTTATGTATTTTTACATGCAAATATTTTTTTTCTATTTATGCTACTTCATGCTTCACACATTTCCAGAATAACAAATATATAATTTTTCATGGTTAAGGTTTTCTAAATTACATTATGGACATTAACTTGGATATCAGCATATCTTTATATCTTTACTCATATAGACACATACTGTAGATATATGGCTTCATTATATATTTTTTTCTTTATTTGTAATCATCAATGCATATGTTGCTTTTCAGGTGACCAATGTAGTATTGACATCTAGTCAAACTTTAGTTTATTATTCTTTTGGACAGTTTCACACGATCAATATCACAATTTAATATTCATTTTTTTCAATAGATGAGCCTGAATTATTAGAAGCTGATTTGATCTTCAAAGCCAAGTTCTACAAGACTATAGTCATGTAACAGGATAAACATAGTTAATGAATTAATCTATTTCTTGGTTCACATAATACATTGATCCATAAACTAACAAATAGACCAAATTTGCACATTCTAAAGGAGAAAAAAAAGTTAACACTGATCCAATTAGCCTGCAGCCACTAGGTCTATATTATATAACATCACTTTTCCCTTGTAATATTCACATAAGTGAATATTAAGAGTGGCAGAAAGCTTGTTCTTTCTATAATTCAGATGAAGTGAGCAGTTCTTAAACTGTAATCCAAAGTCTCTAGATTTGATAATGAGGCATAGCAACCTTATAAAAAATCATTGTACACATATAGAGAAAAAAAGGACAATTTTATAATGAATCTTTGGATGGAAATAGTCCAGGCCCAACATCTTCCATTTTCATTAGATTGGATTAAGCCTTGTATTCTTCTCATCCTTATTTCCTCTTTAAACATTCACTTGTTTGGGGTTATGAAAAATGTCAACTGATCAATCATCATTTTTTTTTCTTACAGTGTTTACAGACCAGCTTGCTATTTTACCACAGGCCTGGAAAAATAATAGCTCTCCAGATGTTGCTGAACTTCAACTCCTATCAGTCATAGTCAGTACTGATAACAATGAGGGATGATAGAAGTTGCAGTTCACCACTTCCATGTTTAAGAGGTTGCCATGCTATTGTTTATCATAATTCTTTAATGTACATGTTGACTACACAGCTTGCTGTTTCACTGGTGCCAAGGTAGGAGAGTTTTTTTCCCATATTTTTTTGCAGAACATCTGCAAGAAATCATTTTTTGCAAAACATCTGCAAGATACCTTGCAATATCTTCTGAAGGAAGTGCATGTTTATTTATACATAGACACATATATACATATACATATACATACAAGTATACATACATATTTACAGCAGAATATGTACATACATACATACATACATACATACATACATACATACATACATACATATTCAATATAATTTGATGGAAAACTGTGACTGCATTGATTATAGCTCTCTGTATTACCCAACTGTGGTACTACTTTAGCTACTCTTCTTCATAATAGATGTGAGATTTTATATGTATGTATGTATGTACATATTCTGCTGTGTGGCATTTTTTTCCCAACAAATCTTCATGTACCCTTCCCACATATTTCCTTTCTTCTTCAATAATTTTCTAATGCAAAGTTGTTACAACAAAGCACACAAGCATTTCTACCCTACTTTATTCCTGTTGAAAATCAGGATAATATATCTAAACATCTAAGATGGTAGGAGTTGAAAGAGAGAGAAATAAAGAAAGGCAGTACTGGCTACAAAAAATTACTTTGCATTAGTTAAATGTTAAATGAGCACTTTGTTCCTGTTGCTAGGCAATAGATTGGTCTGGGGACAGAGAGAGGGTGAAGTGGCCATTGAATACTAGGATATTATTCTGCAATTATCCTCAGGAAGGAAGGTTTTTCAATTGGCAAACAGTTTTGCCTTATGTTTCAAAGAGCTCCCCACTTTCGTTGGATCAGGAGTAAGCAGTCAACCATCAAAACACAAACATAAATATTAATAAAAATTGATAACATAGAAAATTATTTAAAATAAAAACTTAAAATTACCACATTTCTGAAATGTTTCAGTGCTGATTTATTCCTAGGATGTTTGAACCTGGTTTTCATAATATAAATGAGCACTGTTTCAAAAGCATAACTGTCAAAGGCACAGGGCAAGCTAAAATTCCCATCTTCAGAAGCCAGTTAAGGCAAGACATCAATCGCTCCTTAACAGTGGCTTTCTGAGTTTAACAAAACACAAGTGATATCATTGACATAGATGATGAATCACTGATAGGTTATACTGGTTCTCCTATGAGCTGTTCAGAGCATCCAGTAGTGGGAGGTGCTTCAGCCTCTGCATTTGTAGACTGGGCTTAATTTGTGGAACGCTCCTCCTCCTCCACAGAACTCCTCAGCATTCCCCAGTTTTTGCTCAGCTTCGTGAGAGATAGGCAGTGCTTGTATTTCATCCTTGACCGAAACAGGAAAAATTCTTCCGTGGCCAGCAGGTTTTATAGTTTATCAGTTTATCTCTAGCTTTCTATCCCAAATTGATATTTCTCGCACGCCTGACAGTCTGCTTAGGGAGCCGCGATTCGCGCCCCAAGAAAGCAGTGGGGAGGCTCGGCGCTGCTCTATCGTGCCATCTCTCTAGAACAGCCCAAATTCTCTACTCCCTGCCAGTTTGATTGCTGCAAGGTGTTTATTCTGTCTAGCGGCAGTGAACCTTTTACTCCAAAACCGAGTCGTATTGCTCTTCGCCTCCTCTCCAAAAGCGCCGTTTTTGAATGGAGAACTGAACTTGTGATAACTTCCACTTTTTCCCGACCATTATCTTAACAGCAGAAAGAACTCAAGCAGCCATTTGTTTACAGGGCAGGAAGTTGCTGCTTTGAGGAGCGCAAGCCAAAACTCTAAGGGCAGAGAGGCCATTTGAGCTGTCAAAACCTGCCCACCGGGCTGTTGTTCATGTGCTCATAGGTTTGTGTGTAAGGTAGTTCTGCTCAAGGCGAGACGAGTTCCCTTCAAGATCTGGGACTATTATATCCACATCATTGGCTGTTTTGCAACTTGAGGCTAGTTTATCTCATTTTTCAGATCAAATGTGGCTATAAACGCCGCGTACCACAGCTCACAATATAACCTAAATGTTCACAGCACAACAGACACCAGAAACCAGGCGCTGAATCGGGTTGAATGCCTCTAATAGGCAACACGACCAGTTAAGTAAATAGGACGTCGGCTATACAGAGTGTAGTCCCAAATCTTATATCGAGCTTCCTTCACGCGTGCCATCATCACAAGGACTACTGGGCTGTGTGGTTGTGCTTTGACATTATATGTGCACTCAAGTCGAACATTCATGTATTTTCTTAGTTGGACCATGATCTGGTATCATCCTTATAGGTATACGATCGTATTATATATTAAATTAGCTGATTAATAAAAGCAATAATAAAAATATTATATAATTACAATAAATAAGAAAGAAAACCTTTCTTCAGTATATATAATTATTAATTTCATAATAAAATATTATTACTGAGATATGACTCATTTTAACATAAGGTACTATATATATAAGAGGTATATATAATATATATAAATATATATAGTATAAGTATATATATGTGTGTGTGTGTGTTGGTGTGTGTGTGCTGTGTGTGTGGTGTGTGTGTGTGTGTTTTTAAGCTCTCGCGGGTACTTACATTTGTGCTGTTTAGCTTCCTTCGGGTATTCTATCCCAACGTCATTGCAGTTAATGTTAAGTTTAGCTCATTATGAGTTTCTGTTAAGTTGTAGCTAACGTTTCAGCAGAATCTCATCTGCCATCATCAAGGCTTCTATATGGAAGTGTAGTCTGTATGGAACTGTGAGACACACTTCCATATAGAAGCCTGATGCAGGAGATGAGATTTCTGCTGAACGTTGCTAACAACTTTAACGAACTACAATTGAGCTACAACCTTTTAAGAGAACTGCCAATGACGTGATAATCCCACAAAGTGAATGCTAAACCAGCACATATATATATAATATATATATAATATAAGATAGATATGATAGATAGAAGATTAATAGATAGATAGATATAGATATAGATATATATATTATATATATATATGTTTTTTCCAAGCTTTCGCGGTGTAGTTACATGTGTGCTGTTTAGCTTTCCCTCGGTATTAATCCCATGGCATTGTAGTGTAGCTACAACTTTTAACAAACTACTACAATGATGTGGATATATACCGAGGGAAGCTAAACAGCAATATACATATCTATATGCCTATATCTATTCTATATCTATATCTATACGTCTAATATCTATATCTATAATCTATAGTCTATATCTATATCTATATGCTATATCTTACACTACATTATATCTATATCATATATCTATATCTATCTATCTATCTATTCTATCTATCTATTATATCTATCTATCTATCTATATATTTTTTGAAGCTCTCGCCGGTATCTACATTTGTGCTGTTTAGCCTTCTCGGATATTATCCCACGTCATTGGTAGTTCTGTTACAGTTGTAGCAACGTTTCAGCAGAATCTCATCTGCCATCATCACCCTGATGATGGCAGACTGAGATTCTGCTGAAACGCTTGCTACAACTTTAACCGAACTTAGCAGTGACATGGGATACATACCCGAAAGGAAGCTAAAAAACAGCGACAAATATATATATATATATATATATAATATATATAATGATATATGTGTGTGGTTGTGTGTGTGTGTGTGTGTGTGTGTGTGTGTGTGTGTATGTATGTTATGTATAAAGACGTGGGCAAATAAGAATGTTATCAGGGCAACTGGTTTGACTCAGATCAGGTCCCGGATTGCATCCGCTCTCAAGAATTTTATAGCAAAACATACTGTAATTCCATTTGAATCACAAAGTGGCAGATGTAGCAATTTATCAGACTTCATCCTCGAAGGCAAAAAGCCAAAAATAGCTCAACACAAAACCTAAGCAGGCTAAAAGGACTTTCTAAAGCCTCAGAAAGGGAGCTATTAAGGTGCATAAAAGCCTTACAAAGCAGATAGACATAGTGCACTAGAGAGGCGCCCCAATATACCACAGGATTTCTCCCTTCCAGCCCATCTGTTCTTCACACCCTCCTCCTCCGCTAGATAATCTCCTCTCATCCAGGTTGCAGCCTTGGCTCCCCAAGCCAATCAGGCTACGCCCGGGATTACCGACCATGTGGGAGCTCCTGAACCCAGCATTCACTTCTGCCGGGAATCGCAGTGGGGCTTCTACATGTTGTCTGACCAGCAGAATATCCTGTGATCACCGATCAATGAGTCCCATTGCTGAGGTCATGTGACCAGGTCAGACAGCACCATACCCACGGTAGGCACTTACAGGGGGAGCACCCCCTCCAGGGGCCAACAGAAGGAGGAGGAAGAGGAAGAGAGAAGTGGAATTCACATTGATTCAAATGTAGGAAGACTGATATTGGGATCAATTGCAGGGATAGGCAAGTCCCTGTCAGAAGCATGACCCCTCAGAAAGGGGAAATCGTCTGAAGGTATGAGGGTCTTATTCCTGACCAACGCTTTTTTTTACCAGGTTACACCACAGCTTTTCAGATCTCTCTTGTTTAAGCAAAAAATACTGCACGCCTAAACAATCTAACTGCTCTTCCTCCACACCAGCTCCTGTGGAAAGAAGCGACCACAGGATTCTTGATCTTCAACCAACCAGTAGTTTGAAGGCAGAGGTGATCCTGGTTCCTCCCATTTTTCGGACCTGTACGGAAGCAAGGGGGCCCTCTGCAGCGTGTACACAACCCGCTTCTGGATATGATTCATAGAAACATTTCAACCTGGTCCCTGATTTCAAAAAAATTATTGAACACTCCTGAGGTAGATCAACCTATAGTGGGATTGCATCTTCCTCCATTCCAGTGATGCACTGGAAGGCATAAAGCCGGAGGAAAAACAGGCTGAGCTAGCCCTATGCAGAGGCCATCCCAGTCTGATTGCTCTGGGCCATCAGAGCAGCCAATGGCATGCCTCTTTCTTCACAATGTTCATCTATCAGATGGTTCCCGCCTCTTATAGGAACATGTCCCCGAATTAATAACCTTAGAGTTGGCAGGCAAGATATTGCTATAAGCCTATTGTCTGCTGCTGAATCTCAGTTGATGCAATTTATCATGCAAGTCCAAGTTGTTCAGCCAGGGCCATTACTTTCACATGTCACAGCGCATCACTTTGCTATGGTTATAATTTCCTGAGATTCCTGTATATACTAACCACCACTTGAATATGTGGCCGCTCCCTTTTGGATTAAGCTTCTGCCCACTTCGGACCATTCACGAAGGTCCTGGAGTGCTAGTTGCTCATCTCAGAGACATCCCCATACATGATCTAAGTGCTTATCTGATGACATCTTGATTTTGTCACCTTCTGCCAATCAAGCAGTCAAAGACAGCTCATAACTAACACATTACAATCCCTACAGAAGCAATGCTTCTTAATAATTGGAATAAGAGTCAAAGTTAAACACCATCCGACTCAGATAACCCATTTGGGGAGCTGTCATAGTACAGTGAAGGCTAAGGTTTCCTGTACCAGATAGATAAATAGCATTCCAGCAATTAGTTTAAGGAGAATCAAAGGTCTTAAGAGGGGTGTCCTACTTGAATCTATCAAAAAATTGTTAGACAAATGATCTCATGCTATTCCTATTCATGCCTTGGGCTCTGCCCCACACTACATTTCCTCCAGTGGTTCCATTACCACATACCCATGCCAGCGCTTCTGGATGAAGCACTCCAAACACACAGTCAAGGGTACCACCAAAGTCCTCATATTC
>BHFT01017722.1:0-41253 GCA_004320025.1 Laticauda laticaudata | reverse complement strand
AACATTGTAAAAATGATGGACATTACCCTTTTTAATCTATGCCACACATCCTATCAAAATGATCAGGACTGTCAATCATCTCTATTTGTGCTGCCATTTAAATGATTGCTGACCATTGCTAGAAACACACCAGGTTTTTTTTTAAATTAAAACCTTTATTGATTTTTCAATGAACAAACAAATACACAAACAAAAACATGAAAAACATAAAAATATAAAAACTTCTCTTTTTGGGAAAGCGGCTTAGACCCGGGTTTCATCTTTTTTGTACAGAACATAAATTCAATTCATGCTCAATTTTTTATCCCATTTCATATTCTATTTACCATTCTTACATTTTCTATAAGCTTTCTTCCCTCTTTTCACTCTCTTAATTCTATTTTTATTTATTTCATCTCAGTAAAACATTATGCCTATATCTGTATTGCTGTTCTATTTCAATTTTTCTATTATCTTTTCTCATTAACACAAAATTTCTCCTGTAATCACACATTGAAGCTTATGAAACCTTTAAATCTTTTCCCTAAATTTTAAACAATTAAAAATAATATATACTTTCATTCTGATTCTGCTTAATACATTCTGAAGCTACATACTATATTATAAAATAAGAAAAGAGTAATAAGTTAAATATAAATTAAAACCAATAATCCGCGTAGCAAATTATTAAAGCTCTATTATTTAAATCCAGTTTTCTGACATTAATTTCAAATATAAATACAACAATACAATCTTATGCACTTTTGCATAATCTCCTTTTTTTAATCATATTTTTTACCACTATCTCTGAATAAACTGTTTCTTTTACATCTTGTTTTAAACCTTTGTGACTTCTCTTCCCTTTTCCCTTCCTTTCTTCTCCAATCCTGCCTATTTTACCCCTTGTCTTCTTAATCTCCACTTTCTTCTGTATTCCTCTTTTTCTGTTGCTTTCTGACATTTGTATCGATTTTTTCATCTTTTTTTTCCCTTTTTTTGGTTGTTTTTTAAGTCCTTAAATTCTCCATTCTCTTTCCCCTCTTTTCCTTTCTTTCCCGCAGCTAAAGTTGTTTGTTGCATTAAAAGATGGCTTTCTTCTTCATCCCAGTCTTCCTTGTTCTTGTAGTTTCGATAGATAGAAATCACCATTCTAAAAAAATGAAAACGATCCAGAAAGGACCTTCCTTCTTGTTCTCTTCTTTAAGCTTTTAATTTAATTTTCAGTTTCATCACATATAGTGTCATTGTGAAAAGTTTTTTTAATACAACCCAATGTTTTTTAGTCTTTCAAATAATGATTTCCAGAAAGGTCCCAAAGTTCACCAAGCAATCCAAATACCACAGAGACTGTTTCATTTAGCACTTTCTTGCCTTTTATACTTTCTTCTTCCTGGGGTTATAGTTCAGTTAAAAGCTTCATTAAAATATATCTTTTAGAAGTCTTGGTTAAAGTTTTAGCTCTGATTCATTAAAATCCAAGAGCACACATACCTCCAACAAAATTTTTAATATTAATTCTTTTCGCTCTTCCTTCCGCACTTATAGCAAAAATAGTTTCGCCAATGCTCAGAAAATCTTTATTGTCCCCTTCGGCTTTAATTTTCAGGATTACCTGCTGATGCCAAAATGGGTTTTTCTTCGATTTCTCCATTCATTGCTATCACCGTTAAGGAAAAGGAGAGTGAGAAAAAAACAAACTTCCCTTTTTTCTTTCATCGCGCCTTTTTCCATCTTCAATCGGAACAAGTGTACCTTAATGAAACTTAAATTCCAGTAGTTTTAAATGTTACTTATTTATTCCCGGTTAGCCAAAAGCTTTTCACTTTTCTCAGCCTTCCTCCTGCACATTCTTATCTGGAATGAAAGCTTCGTTTGTGGCAGCCCATGTGACACGCCGCACCACCGCTTTCAGAAAGGAGTTAAGCGCAGCTGAAGGGAGGGGTTGCGATTCCCTGGAACCCCTGCTGGATCCCCCTATCTTCAGTTACCTCTACGGGGTAACTATAGCCCCCAAATCCAGCTGGATTGGGGGCACTCCAGCAGCGAGCGCAGCAGAAACCGCGCAGAATCGTGGATTCCTACTGCCGCTGAAGCCTTGCAAACCGGAAGCCCTGAACACACCAGTTTTGATCTCACTCAAAACTGAGGGAGCAGAATAGAATAGCAAATGTTACTTAAGGCAAATAGAAGTTTTGAAATAGAAGATTTGAAAGATGATTAGAGGGCTGGAGGCTAAACCACATGAAGAATGGTTGCAGAAACTGGGCAGGTCTAGGAGAGAGAAGGAGTAGGGATGACATGATAGCAATCTTCCAATATTTGAGGGGTCGTCACAGAGAAGAGGGTGTCGACCTATTCTCCAAAGTACTTGAAGGCATGATAAGAAGCAATGGATGGAACTTTATCAAAGAGAGATCCAACCTACAATTAAGGAGAAATTTCCTGACAACAATTAGTCAGTGGAACTGTGTGCCTCTAGAAGTTGTAGGTGCTCCATCACTGGAGATTTTAAAAAAGAAATTGGACAACCATTTGTCTGAAATGGTATAGAATCTCCTGCTTAAACATGAAGTTGGATGAGAAGACCTCCAAGATCCTTTCTAACTGTTTTGTTTTGTTTTATTATTGTGAATATTCCTATTTAAGTCCAACACTTTTCTCTCTTTCTCTTTTCTCCTTTTGTATTTAGCCACAGGAGAATAGGCTCCTATTTAGCAACTCTCTTCTCCATATTGTTCCCTTTTTCTTCTCCCAGAAGAGGCTAATCCAGCTTCCATCATATACTGAGACACCAGACAAAAATAGGTAGCTTGTTTCTTTTCTAACTGATGCATTAATTAGCTACAGCAAGTTCCTGGGTATCCTTAGGTCAACCTGGAACTGGCTAAGCAAATGTTTTTCTTACTACAAATCACTGAAAACAGGTCACAGTGCATGCAAACCCTGGCTGGGCAAGGGGGTTGTACACATCCATGCAAGCAGTCAGGTGGACAAAGCCCATGCTGAGGAGGGTTTGTGAAGGAGTAGACAGTGCCCTGCTCCTCAGCCGTACCCCTCCCCTGGCGCACCAGCACACACACCTGCCTTTCTCCTGGCTCAGAAATGGCCTTATGCAATCTCTTGGTTCCCAGCCTAGTGCCTTGAGGAGTCTTGCCGAACTGGTTTTCTTAATAAAAGACACCATTCCAAATTCTAGAACATGCCAGTAGGAATGTTTTCGATTAGGCCCTGGAGGGCAGGTGCCAGGCTGGAACAATCCAGCAGCATTAGTTAGTTACTCCAGTTTAGTGGAGGCCAGAAAAGTAAGTAGATAGTGAGACAGACAGACAGACGGATGGATAGATGCATGGATGGACCAACAGACAGGTGGACAGGTGGGTGGATAGATGGGTCGATGGATGGATAGATAGATATAGACAGATTATATAAATGGAAGATAGAAGATAGATGAAAGAGGGATGGGTGGATGGATATATGAGCGGATGGACGGACAGCCAGCCAGCCAGCCAGATAGGGGATAAATGGATGGATGGATAGATAGATAATGGATGGATGGATGGACAGATAAAGACAGGCTGATCTGTGCTAGGCAGACAGACAGACAGACAGATAGCCAGATAGAGGATGGATGGATGGATGGACTTAAAGACAGACTGATATGTGCTATGCAGATAGATAGATAGATAGATAGATAGATAGATAGATAGATAGATAGATGATAGATAGATAGATAGATAGATAGATAGATAGATAGATAGACGGATGGACGGACAGATAAACAGACTGATGTGTGCGCTCTGCACGCCGTTGACTCTCCTTCGAGCTCTGGTCTTCACTTCCAAGGACAGCCGGCAGGCGTCGCTCTTGCCAAGGCCAAGCGACCGCACCGCAGCTCGCCGGAACGTCCCCTCGGCGGCGTCGTGTGATCGCGCGAATCGTTTTTCGCCGGAGGGACGTTTC
Organism: Laticauda laticaudata; assembly: GCA_004320025.1. Classification (NCBI taxonomy): domain Eukaryota; kingdom Metazoa; phylum Chordata; class Lepidosauria; order Squamata; family Elapidae; genus Laticauda; species Laticauda laticaudata. The sequence continues at coordinate 37,314 of BHFT01017722.1, read as the reverse complement.
TCTCTCTCTCTCCCCAGAGGAAGTGCGGGAAGCGGGAGGAGAGCGGGAGAGGGAGCCCGATTCGCTGCAGATGCCGAGGCGAGCGAGGCGGCGGCGGCGGCGGCGGCGGCGGTGGCGACATCCTCTCCGATGGGGAGCTGGTTCGGCAGGAAAGCTCGCCGCTCCCGGCCCGCCTCCTCGCCTCCCTGCCGGGCTCCGTAGGCTCGGACGACTCGCTCAGGCGCCCCGGCCGGAATCCCCCTCCGTGGCTCCCGGCCCGCGGCCGCCGGCCTCTCCCCGCGGCGGCACCCATGGCTGCTCCAGCGCCCGGCCGGCCGCTTCTGCAGTGCGGCGTCCGGCTGCTTCGCCTCAGTGAGGAGCAGCTCCGGGAAGGGCCGCCGCTCTCCCAGCCCGCCCAGAAGGCCGCCCTCCTCCGCCTGGAGCTTCGCGCGCGGGACGGAGGCGCCGAGGTGGCCGTGACAGACGGTGAAGTCAAGCCCGGCGGCGCGGGCAGGGGTGGCCGGCCGGGGAAAGGGCGGGAGCCGAGGGGCCTTCCTGACAGCCCGAAAGGAGGAGGAGGAGGAGCTCCGCGGAAAGTTTTCGCGCCCTCGGCCGGCGGCCTCTTCGCCTTTGCCAGGCTTGGGAATCCTCCAACGGCCCGGAGGGCGGGTGGAGGGGGCGCGCGGGAGAAGCGGCGGAAGCGCAAGCGCCAGCCGGGCCTCTTCTCGGGTCCCCCTGCCCGGTCCCGGCGAGGGTCTGCGGCGGAGGGGCAAAGGGGCCTTGGCCGGTTGTGGGAATGCGGGCCAGAGCGATTTCTGGGACGGGGTGGCGGGAAACTCGCGTGTGAGGGCTTCCCGGGTTCCCTCGCGCCCCCCCCTCCCCACCGGTGCTCGGGGGGGGGGGGCTGGTCGTGGAAACCGGTCTGAGGGTCTCCGCGGGAGCAGAAACCTGCGTGGGGAAATCCTCACGGCCTTAAATAATCCGTATTTCCCCCCCCCCCCAAAGGGTGTTTTATTTTTATTTTCCCAAGAGGAACTTGGAATTTTTTTATTATATTATTATTATTTTTTTGCTTGGAGACTTTTGCTTCTCATCCGAGAAGCTGCTTCTTCTTCAGCTCTGGCCTTTATGGTGGGGAAACTTCCTCCTCATCCCAGCCCGGCTGAAGAAGCCTCTCGGATGAGAAGAGAAAAATCTTCAAAGGAAAAAACAAAAAACAAAACAAAACCAGACAAACCAGTAAGTCCAAGCTGCCTCTGTTGAAAAAAAAAAAAAAAAAAAAAAACCACCTTTGGGACAGCCATGACTTGGATGGCTGAGCATCTCCACAGACATCTGTATTTTTGTTCCTTTCAAATGATACATTGTAGGTTCCTGTTTGAAGAGTTAGGCAGGCGTTCTTAAAAGTATTTTCAACCCATTTTTCAGATTTGCAAAAATTGCTGAGATTTTCCTGAGAACTTCTTTATGTTGTGTTTGCCTGAACTTCCCAACTATTCTTTTTTTTTTTTTTTACTTTGCGGAGTAAAATAAATGNTTTTTTTTTTTTTTTACTTTGCGGAGTAAAATAAATGGTATAGCACAAAAGAAAGGAGGATGGGATGCCTTGCTTTGTCCAATCTGTCGTCCTTGTCATCTCAAAACTTGTTTTCCCCTGTTAATTGGTTTTGTGATCATTGCCTTGCTTTGATTGCTTTGAGGTACCCAGCATCATTGGGAGTCAGGCAGCATGCAAGTTGGATTAAGAAATAAACAGATGCAATATGGAAGACTACTTTGTAGCTCCTCTTAATCCCACAGTTGCTGTCATAGAATTGTTGCAACTTCTCAACTCTTAGTGTAGCCTTTTTAGATGAACTGAAAAAAATGAACTATGACATGTATGCAGGTCTTATTTTTTTCTTTGTATTGCATGCGTTAAGAGGAGTGAGCTGTAATATGTAAAGTTCTAGGAAGCAAATAGAGCTGCTGACTCGAAACTCCAGTGAGCATGAACTTTCATTGAGTTGTGCTCAAATTAGACACCAACTCCTAATTAAGCTTTGAAATGTAAAAATCATTTATGAAAGGCATGGCGATTGTACAGGTCAGACTTGCATTTAATTCTAATGTCTCATAACTGTTTGGTTATACTTATTCCAATAGTGAGTAAACAGAACAACCAGCCACAGAGGTCACCAACCTATTCCCAAACCACGCCAATTGTTCTTTAACAATTATTTAACATCATGCTCTCATGATGTTTCTTCTTCTCATCCAAAGTCCCACAGCTGAGGCCGCACAACTTTGTAGTTATTTGATCCAGGGTTAAAGTGTTTTCCATCTTCTGCTGACACAAGCTGCACAATTACGCACCATTTGTGGTAGCAACTATGGAAGCGTTGACCACAGGTAGAAATGATCCAACTCTCATTGGCTGCTTTTGGCTGTTACAAGCAAATCCTTTACCTCCAGTTCCTAGGAACTTTCTTCCATGGCCATTTTCATTTGGGAAGCAGAAATGACCAGGTATTAATAGAATCTTAGATCTGGAAGGGTCTTTGATGGTCTGTTAATTCAACCTGACTCTTATCTATACAGATGTAGCAGTCTAACATGAGACAGCTAGACATAGACTTAAAAAGTGTTCTGGCTGACATGTAGCCTGCAGTGGTACTGAATAAGCAGGATAATCCTCTCTCCATCCCTGGCTAATAGTTTCTCAGTCACCTGTTTCAGGGCAGGGAGAGATAGAGACAAGCAAGAGATGGAGAGAAAGCATGAGACAGCAAATGGAAAAGCAGTGAAAGTGTGAGAAACAAGAGGTGAGAAGGAAAAAACATGCAGAAAGAGGAGTGTGTGGAGGAGAAAGAGACATAAGGATGAGCAAAAAAATAAAAGACAAGATAAATACAAGTAGCCTCAACTTATAATACTTTGTTCAGTGACCATTCAAAGTTCCAACGGCACTGAAACATGTGACTTATGACCATTTTCACAGTTTTGACCTTTGCAACATCCCTCTGATCATGTGATTAAGCTCAGTTTGGCAACAGATTCATATTTATGATGACTGCAGTGTCGGGGGGGTAATGTGGTCACCTTTTGTGACCTTCTGACAAAGTCCGTGGGGAAGCCAGATTCACTTACTAACTTATCAACTGCAGTGATTCACTTAACAAGTGTAGCAAGAAAGGGGAAAAACTCATTTAACAAGTGTCTCATTTAACAACAGAAATGTTGGACTCAATTGTTGTAAGTTGAGGACTATCTGTCAGAGAATCCATCGATTGGGTAAGGTCTGCAGTGTCTTGATCCCTGAGTCAGTCAGGATTTTCCAGGAAACCAGGAGAGGTGAAAAGTCTCTATCTACTCTTGTGAATCAGATTCAGGCAGATGAATATAGTAATGAATACAGTTTGGGGCTTAGCTTTTTGTTGAGACTTACATCTTACCTCGTCCAGCTTATCCCACCTCATTACAACAAGCACGTGTAATATTTTTCCTGCTACTGGGAGGAGGAAATCGCCTAATGCTTTCCTTAACTTTTCCCATTTAGAGAACAGGATCACTCATTGGCTTTGCAATTAAGGCACAACAGGAAACAGAACAGTTATGCTTGCAGACTTTGTGCCCCCTGGAGTAAAGTTAAACTGCCTTTTTGGATGTGGCCATACTTTTCCAGGCTCTGTTGAGGATATCTATTTGTCTCTGAAAGCAGAGAATAATATGAAGGCAAACAATCCCACATGTTGCTACATTTTTCATTTGCTTTTTCCCTACTTGTGGTCTGCAATTGACTGAAGGTTAATAAAAATGAGATTGGCCTCTCACATTAGCAAATGAGAAGGGAGGATTTATTGCTTTCTCCATAGAGTTTTCAAGAGGTATAGCTCATTCACTTTTAGGGTCAACTTAGACATTATGAACAACAAATCAATAAAGTGAACTAATATGTAATCAAACAAAGATGTCCATAATTTTTTAGCTGACCCTGAAATCAGATAAGATACACCTCCTGCAAACACTAGGAGGGCTCTTAAAAGACTTCAGACATAGGTAGTCCTCAATTTGAGATCACAATAGATCCCAAAATTTCTGTTGAGTTTTGTCCCAATGTACGACTTTTCTTGCCATAGTTGTTAAGTGAATCACTGCCATTGCTAAGTTAGCGACATGGTTGTTAAGTGAATCTGGCTTTCCCACTGAGTTTGCTTCAGTGGTAGGCTGCAACCAGTTTAGCAACCGTTTCTGTGAGCGTGTGCTTTGCGCGTGCAAACAGCGTTCAAAATACCGCAATTTGAAGCTCAACTGCTTATCTTCTAGGGCAGCCCCGGTAAGTAGAACAGTTGAGGCGCGGAAATCAGCTATGCCGTGCGAATCAGCTGAGCCAGAAAGAAGGAAATATAAGACAGGATAGGGCAGGTGGGTGGGGCCAGCTGGCGGTTGGAACTACTGGTTCGCTAGAACCGGTCTGAACCGGCAGCAGCCCACCCTGGTTTACTTCTTAGAAGGTTGCAAAAGGGGTGACCACATGTCCCAGGGACACTGCGACTGTCATAAATATGAACCAGTTGCCAAACATCTGGATTTTGATCATGTGACCACAGAGATGTTGCAACAGTTGTCAGAGTGAAAAATATAAGTCGCTTTTTTCAATGATGTTGTAATTTTGAATGGTCACTAAACAAACTTGTAAGTCAAGAACTACCTGTATTGCAATACACAAATCTGTAAGGACTGAAATGTAGGCTCAGTTTATGGGTTTTACCTGTTTCAAATTGAAATCCAAACAGGTGCCTTAGAGCATGTAAATCCAAATGTAATATCTATTTGCAGTTCTTTAAAGCATCAGTGACTTTTCCTGAGATACTACTATTGTCATATATAGCTGCCTCACAATTGTGGGAAAAGACAAGTGCTGTATGGACTCCAAAATACCTGTTTGAATTGAAGTCAAAGTACTCTTATCTTCTTTTTTTATAACTTTGTCCACTTAGTTAATCCAGAATTAAATTAGGGATGCCTCCAGTCAGCCAGATGTCTGTATTGCTGTACAGTGTACTTTGAATAGCAATAAATAAAAACACCAATGCAGCTTCTCCTCTTTATTGATGCAGTGATGAACTAGCTGAGTTTATTTTATAAATCTTGTCATCTCTATATATTTTTTCAGACAAGTTTATGTGGCCTACAGGATTTGTTCCTCCTTTACATCTCACTTCTGGAACTAATGACTAATCCAAATGTCAGTCCAAATGACTTTTTCCAGTCATTAACAATCTTAATTTTGGATTAATCCTGAAGAGCACAAATTACTGGTCAAAATACAGACTCTGGATGCCATAAAACAAAATTTCAAAATAGTACACAAGAAACAGGATCTATATCCAATTCTCATATATGTATCATACACCCAAAAAGGATTTCCAGTAAAGTGTTGGTTTACGAGAAGAAAACTACTTCTGAAAATGGCTGGAAGATATCCTAGCCAGACTAACTTTTAGAAAATTCCCATGCCTGCATACATGATGTCCTCATATTTTACTTCAGCTCTTAACTAGTACTGGAGAGATGGGCACTACACACATAGACAAACATATTCATGTACTTGAGCATAACCCCATCCACAAATAAGCTAACCCTCAACTTTTCAACAAAAATATCACAAAAATACACTGCCCGTGAATAAGCTGATCTCAAAATCCCGCAAAAGTTTAGGATCAAGGTACAAAAATGTAAAACACGTTGCCCTCTCTTCCCCTAAGGTTCCTGTAGCATTATTACTTTTACTTACTGATTTGCCTAAAGCCATCCTTGAGTATTTGCCTGAGATGAGTACTGAAAAAAATGTCCTGGGCACAGATCCAGTATATTAGCCACTGAACCATGCCGCTAGAAAATAATGAAACAGAATGCAGCTGGGATATAGGCCATCTTCTGTTTGCTATGCACTAAGTATGCAGTTCACAGATGCTGAGAAGAACGATGTTATCTCTGTGTATCTTAGAAAACTGATGCCAAATTTTCTATGGCTTTTGGAAAAAGGACTGCTGCTATTGTGTGTTGGTGAATAGAGAACATGGGGAGCCCTTAAGAACGGTGATCTGTTCCACAAAAGTAAATATTGAGCCCTGACTTCTATCCTGAATCCATAGAGGTTGTGGGATTAAAAAAAAAAACACAAATGAAGACTTTCTTTTAAATGTCTGTTAGAAAAAGGAGATGCTGATTGAGAAAGTTCTGTGGCCAATAAAAGCCAGAAGAATGAGATTAAAGTATAATTTGGATTCTTTTGTATGTCTGTATTGCAAAATACATTTGGGGTCCTTATTGAAGGAATCTCTGTTTGGGCAAATACGTTGCACCTATTTTTCTTTGTCTAGTTAGAGGGTAATTTTTATCTTTCTTTCCCTCTGACATCTTTTCTGTGCTGGATCTGAAACTTTTCCCCCAACTTTTCAATTTCAGCATTCAGATTATGAGATTTGTTGCTCCGATCAAATGGCAATAGCCACAAGGAATGTTTGCTGGCAAAATAATGGCTTTGGTGTTGTTGCTATTTTTGTGTTGTTGCTGCTGTTATAAATTGATTTTGCCAGCAGATATGAAGGAACCACAAACTGGGTTTGTAGCCAACAATGTTATTGGTTCAAAAACCATTAATCCGAGGCTGGGTTGCCTGATATAACACAGGCTAAGTAGGAATCTTCTAATCCACACCACTAGTTTTTCAAAGTTTCTTACTCTGAGAAATCATTTCGCTCCAAAAGTCCAATAAAAATCTCCTCGTGTCTCCTGTTGAGTCCCCTGTTTGCTGTAAAAGATTGTAGAATATTTGTTGTAGCGTCCATTCTTTTCATCTTGGTGTAAACCAAGTCATTTTACCCGGTGTGGAATATACCCTTTTACAGAATGTGCTTTTAAACATCCTTGTAGCTGTGATGATAACTTGCTGGAAAAGACAAGCTGTCTTCTGGGGGAAAAAATATTGCTATTTCTGATGTTCTAACTGAAGAGGCGTATGGTTCCTCAGGAAACAACTCAAAAACACACACGTGCAGAAATCTATTATAGGGTCTGTAGAATATTATGCTTCTCAGATTGTCACAGAGAGCCACTCAGTTATAGACTGAGATCTTTTAGCAGTCAACTCCAATGAGCATGGAGAAATAGATGAATAAAAGTTCAGCGTATACTTTACAGTAGGCTGATTTAATGGAAGGTTCCCCTGAAGTCTCTGAATATCTTTAATGTTTCATGGAGGCATCAGTACCTTGTCTTTACTGCTAGCAGTATATTTCTATATCAAAATTTATAGTCTGTGAAAATGCTTCACTTTGGGATGATAGTAGATGGATTGAATGAATAGTTAGTATCTTGGTTAAATGAAATCCAAATCCTATTGATTTAAGAAAGCTAGAGATGATATTATTAAATAGGTGCACTTGTTTTCCTTCTCTCTTTTTTATTACATATTCTTTCCCTATTTTTCATGCAGAGTAATCAAAGCAATAGATTGAGTAACCTCTCCAGTTTGAACTTCACAAAAGTCACCTGAGGACCAACTTTCCTCAAGTGACATCACAGTCTGCCTGACATCTAAGCCAATCAGTCAATCTATGTTCGTAAAAACTAATGTTTTCAGAAACATCAAAAATCAACCGCTACTAGCTGAGATTTCTTGGAGGTATTAAAGCAATTGAAGTCTCTCATCACCAGGAACACATAATCTTTTGATTTTTTTTAAAAAGGTCTACATCTTCTGGGTTTGCTAGCATAATAAATATCCACAGTGATATTATTGTTGTTGCTCACTTTTTTAAAGCATTAGTTAATGCTTTCAACAGAATCATCTTCAGGGACATTGATTTCTCGATAGGCATATGTATTTTTTATATACAGGGACTCTGTTCCCTTTTGTTGGTCTTCCCAAAGGTGCTTTTTCAAGAGGCAACTGAAGCTTCTTGGATGAGAAGCGAAACATCTTCAAAGAAAAATCAGAAAGTCCAGGTACCTCTTGAAAAAGCACCTTTGGGACAACCATGACCTGGATGATTGAGGATCTCTGTAGACCTTTGTTGGTCTGTTAAGAAGAAGGAGCCTTCAAGTTCTGTCTTCTGACTATGACCTGACCCACCATGTTTTGGGGATACATATCAGGTTATATTTGCCTTTCAATAATAGGATTTTATAGTTCTTTTATTTATTACCCATATTCTGTGTATTGGTATACAGACATTGGACGTTTTGGTATTCACTCTTTATTAATTTCATTGTTACCACATGTTGAGAATTTTCCAGTAGTCCCTTTGTTTGCACTTTCATTATCATGGTCAGTCATGATAATGGAGGAGCTTATCAGTTTTTATACTATTCTTTGTCACTCTCTCTCTTTCTGGTTTAAAGCCATTTTAACAACATTCACAAGGCTCTTGCTAAACATATTTCTTCTCTTATGAGCAATCATTTGTGCCTAATGTCCCTCATCATCATATATTGGTAATGTGGACCATATTGAAAAAAGAAGCTTGAATTCATTAATAGTAAGCTTTCTAAGAAGTTGAAAACAGAGCAGTGATGTCAGAACTACTTATTGTTATCTTCAGAGATATCAAATAGATTATTTGCCAAACAGTTGGGGGGAGAAACATAATCTTGATATTCCAAAATAGAAAGAGGTATAGAAACTGGGAAGCTACCATTGATTTATCATTGGTCCTGGATAAAATACTAGAACAGATCATCAAAGCATGTACTTCACAGTATGATGATGTAACCTTAGAAAGAGGGTAAAATAAATGGATTTATAATAGCTGTCAGAGAGATTGGAATCCTTTATCCTTTTTACCCTCTTTTTTTTTTAATTTTCTTTATTACATTGACTTCTTTCTTATTTTCTTTGTTTATTTTCTAGTACATGCGTTGTTTTGGTTAAAAAAAAATCTGTAAAAAGATTATATCTTTTAAGAAAGCGGCATACATACCAACACTTAGTGCTGTCATTACTAAAAACCACATGGATTCATCAAAAACAAATTGTGTCACTCTAATTCCATCTCCATCCCTCCCAGTTCAGTCTCTATGATAAAATTATTAGTTTAGTGGAGCAAGGAAATGTTATGAGTGTAGTATACTGTGATCTCAGTCAAGTAGCTCAATCTCTCATCATGTCTCCATGGAGAAGATGGATGAATATAGCCAGCTTGGGATTCTGATTAGTTAAACAACTGCATCCAAGGGATAAATGGGCTTGTGTTATTCTGAAATTAAGTTTCAACTTGGATTCTTCAGAGGTCTGTTTTTACACAAGTAGTCCTCAAGTTACGGCCACAGTTGAATCCAAAATTTGTCTTGCTAAACAAAACATTTGTTAAGTAAACATTTGCCCCATTTTATGATTGTTCTTATCACGATTGTAAAGTGAATCATTGCATTTGTTAAGTTAGTAACATGATTGTTAAGTGGCTCAGGATTCTCCACTGATTTTGCTTGTCAGAAGGTTGCAAAAGCTGATCACATGACTCCATTGTAAATATCAACCACTTGCCAAGCATCTGAATTTTGATCCTGTGGCCGTGGGAATGGTACAAAGGCCGTAAGTGTGAAAAATGGTCATAAGTCACTTTTTTCAGGGCCATTGTAATTTTGAATGGTTGCTAAATGAACTGTTGCAAGTTGAGGACTACCTGTACCAGTTGTCATAAATGACCTCAACTTTGCACACAGAAACAAGTTAGAAAGATTCTCTGCTGCAGCAGCTAAAAAGACAAGACAGTCCTGGTTTGCATTAATAGAATCAAGTAAAATCAACACATGAGGATCTTGGGAAGAAATAGTTCCCTTGTATTCTGTGATGGTTAAACAGCATTGGGATATTTTGCCTAGTTGGTGACTTAAAACTGGAAAAGGCAGAGCAGGTTAATAGAAGAGCTGTCAGCAAGATAAGATATCTGGAAACCAAACCCTGTGAAGAAATTCTAAAGGTACATTTCCCTTGCACAAGAAAAGGTTAAGATAATGCACTTGTGTATAAATACCTAAAAATGATGATTGAAGGAATGTACTGGAGAGGTCTTCATTCATTCTTTGGGAAAGGTCCTGTATAGAATTTTTTTCCATTTGTATTCAGAAATCCATTTCTGATCTGCTATCGTATTTCCCCAGTCAAAATGTCTGTATGCCATATTTGTTTAGCACAATAGTCAGCTTCCATCATTTGGACATTGACAAGAAAGAGTTCACTCTATGCTAAATTTGTATGATTTATCATAATAGATATTCAAAAAGCCATTAATACATGAGAGGGCCATCTTGTATTTGCAGAGTTGATTAGAAATTAATTGGCATGGTGTGGTATCTGCTATCCCGCATTAGATGGGCACCTCATGATAGGGAGCGAAAGGAGAAAGAAAGAAACGACAGGAGACGAAGTCCTCGGGAATGAGTAGCTGCACAGAATGTCTGACCGGTACACATCAATCTCTTTTATTTGCTCAGTTCTTACAAAAGCGAAGCTGTATTGTTATACAGAGCCTAGGATTTCAAACACGCAGGTCAGGGACAGCAATGTACACATGTATTCATAAATTAGGCTCATGTTTAAGCAAAATTCCAGGTCAGACAGGAATCCTCAAGATTTACAATTCGCAATCATAAGTACATAATTCCTGCTTTGACAAGGCTAGCATGCCTAAACAAACTAATTACAATGCTAATGTAAGACGTATTATCTTACAGATGTTTAACTCCTTGTCGCGCCTGTACGGTGTCATCTGCAACAAGGTCACTGAGGAGACAGGAAGTCTTCAATGAATTATTTACGTGACGATATACAATGTATCTATAATGCACTCCTTGTAACAAATATATATTGTTGCAAATGAACAAAGTTCAAACATGCTATGAATGCCCAATCACTAGTTACTACATCTCCATCTGTTTTTATTATATATGACGAATCTTCTTCCTTGTCAAGGAAGATCTCAGTAACCTTTTTTCTTGTCAATCGTCCCAAAGTCATCTAGGCGAGGAGTGCGGACCCGTCAGCGGTCAAGGGTTGTCCAAGGAGTGGTAACTCAGCAATGTCATTTTTCGTCCGGTGGTTAAGGACTTAACATGAGCTTCTGCAATAACACATTAACATTAAGCAGTTATGGAGGATAAATGATTTTTACAAAAATTGCAATATTCTATTAAAACAACAAGGATCACTACTCAAATACATATCAAATATAATTGATTATTTAATCGTCCTGCCAATGCAGTTAAAAAACGTACCGTTGTAATGCCGATGGAGAAATATGAAAACAAAGCACTTGATACCCAATTATACATGTTTAACCTTATCGTTTTCTCTATTCTTTTAAGCGTTGTTTCTGAATTCTTTTATTATAGAAATCCACACGATCCCCCTCGCTAATCAGCATAAAAACAACATTATTTTTGTAAGGCAGCACACACAATCCCCTTGGTATTAAAAATAAGCAGATATCCAAACCTCTACGATATTTGTGCGAAGACGACTACTCTCATGAGTAGGACCGTCAAGAGGGTTTTGTAAAGCTGTAATTGATTTATCAATTCGTAATAATCAAATATCATCAATGAGAATGAAAATTCCAGAGCTGTAATATTTTTAGGTTCAAGGACAGCTGTCCTCGCGAATGCCACGAGTGGCGCTGCACCCGTGGTGCCCAGAGCAATCAGTAGGACCTAGAGTGAGAAAGTACTAAATAAATTCTGTTCAACTCGCTTTGCTCCTGAAGTCAACTCATGACTCGGGGTATTCCATGTCGGTTGCCTGACTAAGGATATTTAAAAATCATGACAGAAGTTATAACACATCAATTTTTCTGGTATACAGTCCATACTTGATTGAGCAGATTAAATATATATTGTTGGTATTTAATAAGTTTTCTACCGCCAAGAAACACTGCATGCTCTGTGAAAGACACCGGGTGGAACAAGCCCAGACAGAATTATTGCCAGGCGATAAAATAACCATTCCTTTCAGGCGTGATGTTAAACTACTCCTCCTAGAAAGTGCGAGTAGTAGACATGGAGCGTATCCTCTATGATGTAATTGCCGGTAGCGGCAAGGCGGTATACTTAGAAGATATACAACATTTAATGATAGGCCATTAGAAACATTTATGACAACTTTGTGAGTAATTTGGGATGGAATATTTCCCAAAGCAACAACCGATCCCAGTGCATGGAAGAAACAGTTAATAGTGGGAAGTTCCGAGTCCATTACGGCAACGTCCTCTTGTCTGTGATTGTGGAATTAGGCAATGGATTCTTGGGAAGCAAAGCTTTCGTAAAAAGGTTGAGGAGAGGCAGAAATACAAGCCAACATGTGGAGGCGATCACTTGATAAATCGTCTGAGAGTTCAGCAAAGCATCAGACAGCTTCTGATCAAGGGAATCAATGGGGTTAACCTCCCTGTGTTATGGGTTGCAAGAATGGAGATTAATAACCTTTTATGTGGTCCCACCGGGTTCGGAGTAGCAGAGTCTTCAGTGTTGTGTACGTTGAATCAGTAAATCATGTCAATACATGGCTTTTTCTGGCCAGACTGCTTTTGGACGGGGACCCCATTTTAACGCCAGGTTCCCATATGAGGTATCTTTTCTTGTCCTTTGTGTCCGGTGAACCTTATAGTTTACGAGAGTTGCATTTGGGTAACTTTTTCATAACTGCCATGCGAATATCCATGTTCTGCGAGTGACAGTAATGAGTATCACTCCTTATGTGCCTGGTCCCAATAAATTATGTCCAGTTGAAAACACACAAACCCAGGGCTTTGCAAAAGTAATTCCAACGTGCTCCCATCCCGCAAGTCGTATGGGGGTTCTCGAAATTCTTGGGCAGAGGATATCTGATGTAAGTATTTGGAACAGGCTGTCCGGCTGGCTACATACTAAAACCTTAGATTTATTTTACAAACTCTATGAGACTAGGCTCATTGGATGAGAAGGCCAAGTTGTAAGCTAGTGGAGAAACCTACGAAAGCATTATTTCTGCCAAATCGAGATGTGAAAGTGGTAGTGGTAGAAATACTTCTCATGCGGAGAAAAATATGGAACGTGATTGTAGAGCTTAAATCCGAAGTGCCTGATAAGTCTTTTAAATCAAGTAATATATATGTTTGTGAAGGCTGTGCTGCCGGGATTCACATGACAGTTCTTATGTTGGACAAGCCGTTTGTTTATCAGTTACAGATCAGATTCGGCAATATATAAAAAAGCATCACAAGTAGGAGAGAGGACTTGTGGACAAGTTAGTTTGTAGAACATTTACGAGATGAGAAGGAGATGCAATTCAGTAGAAAAAGGATAATATTACAATAATGACAATGATAGATCTAATTTGGTCCATTCATAAGGAGCATTGTTATGGGTTGGAGGTGAGGAACCCATAATTACAAGAGAAGGACATTTAGGTTCCCCCTATATCTAGCTTGATAATAGAGGAAAAGATTTTAAGGTTCGTTTCCATAGGAAGATAAAGAAGGAACAAAAGAGCGAGTGATAGGTGCTCCTGTTAAACAAAACAGAAGTGACAGAGCTGAAAAGCTAGGGTAGCATTTCATGACATACCCACATGGAACAAGTATAATAGCCCTTCTGTTAATGAAGTTGCTTTTAACACAAATAATCTTTTGACAGGAGCATTAGGTTTTGTTGACAGTGTTGTGTGAATATAAGGAGATAGAATTTATGGAAAGATATATTATGCCAACAAACAATAGGACAAGTCACTATCATAATTTTAATAAGCGAAATTCTAATGTGGTTCCAATGACCATTGTTGAACAAAGGTATAATGTAGCAGTAGGATATGGAATTTAAGGTAGAAATTGCAAAGATGGGAATATTAGGCCCAAGAATATCAGGAAGAGTTTTTAAGATGAGATGTAGCGGAGGAATTACCCATGAATAGGGTCTTACGCCCGACCAGGGGGACCCAGCAAGTGCGTTTTGTCTGGAGTAAAATCACAGCGTAGCCTCGTTCCCCAGGTTGAGAAAGCTCAGCGGGACCCTGCCAGGCGGGATCTGGTAATTTTTCTTTACGATAATGTACCAGAGGTCTTAGGGGGGTTGAGGGCGGAGGGAAAAATGACGTTTGAAGCAGCAGAAGTTAGAGGAATGCAGTCAGATTAAGAAAATTTAAAGTGTAAAGACAAATGTTAAGAGAATTTGCAATGCTGGGAGGGTAGGGGGGTTTTTCCCGCAACGAATATCTATCAAGAGCACGTTTCAGAGATAAGTGAGCTCGTTCCACAATTAGGCCTGCCCCTGGCTGTTATAGGAAATCCAAACAATTTGTGAGTTTACACCCATACTGGTTACAGAAGTCCTGGAAGCAGAACTCGTATAGGCAGCCGTCCATTGTCTGTTTTTGATTTCTTGGACGTCCCAGCGAGGCAAAGTACGAATTGAAATGATTGATTGACATGTTTTACAGCTTCTCCCCTTTGAGGAGCTAGCCAGAAATAAACCCTGAATATGTATCAAATGGAAACGTTGCAAAATATTTTCCAAGGGGCAAAAGGTGGAATACTGAGTATACATCCATTTGCCAAATTTCACAAGCTTTTAATCCTCTAGATTTACTCCTTATGGGAATGGAATGTCCTTTGCTTACTAATGTGGGGCATTGTTGAATAATGGCCAGCAAGCTTTCTGCCTGAGTTTTAAAAGAAAATTGTTTTTGTTAATGCCTTTTATTTTGCCGTGAAAATAGTCATTGGCTTTGGGCTGCTGTCAGATTACAAATTGATTTACCGATGCAGCTGCTGCAGCTGCATCTGCAATCTTGTTTCCCTCTTGTAATATACCAGGAAAGAGGTTATGGCTTCCTGATATGTGCTACAAAGAATGATGCATAGGGCTATTGATACATTTGATTGTAGAGGAAGCATCAATTTTAAAAAGGAAACAGATATGCTAGGAGATAAATAGGCTTTGATATTATAAATTTTTCAAAATCTGAGAAACGTATAAGGAATCTACCTATTAATTAAAAAGGAGCCTTTTTGAAACTGTTGAAAATGCCAATAAGAAGATGCCAGCTGTTCTGCTTTGTTGCGCAGAGCATTTGCGGGCGGTTAATTTAGTTTTCCAACTCTCCCCCTCTTGGTACCATGCACAAGCACCCATACATTTTCCCCCCATCTGCATTAAGCGTAGGTGCATCTACTAATGGAAGATATTTGAGAGGGGGATTGCCATTCAAAAGGGGCAGAGTTTTAAGAAAAGTTTGGAAACGTGGGTCTGCTGGTAAATGGCAAGAAATTTGCCCTGCCATTCTTCTAAAGCGTATTGTAGTTCTTCTTGAAATTCACCATAGCACTTTCCCACGTGGTTCAGTGAGCAAGGAGTGAATATTGAAACAGGCTCACATTCCCATGAGTTGTTTACATCTTTGTCGACTTTAAAGATACAACTGGGAAAATGCAGAGGCTTTACTAGTGATTGTGGTCCGTGGCGGTGTGAGCACAAATGCAGCCATTCTAAAATCAGAACCTGTGTTCTTGATGAATTTGCATTAATAACAGCTGTGGTCTCTGAACAGTATTAGCCAAAGCAATTGATTAAAGGCAATTCTCTATAGCTCTATCCCACCCATCGAGAGCCAGTGAATGGGAACGATCTTTTAATTGCCTGCAAACTGCCTCTTATTTAGAAATGATACATCAGACGGAGCTTTACCTTGTGTGAGGGCCATTTAAAAAGAGGAGCTAAATGTAGCTTTGCGCAAACCCAAATAAGGACGTGCCCAATTTAAGGTTCCTGAAGGAACTGTTGCTAAGATCACAAGTTGCTGCCGTTCGGGGGAAGTGTTGGCTGACGGGGAAAGGAAGGAACAGCAGCCTGAGGCAAGCCAACTTGTAACCTAAATAGGAAAAGGTGGTTTGGATTGCACTTTTTCTGGGCCTATTTGTGAGACCTGCTTTACCTTAGAATGGGAGGTCCAGGCACGGCAGAGTTTTTAATACCGTTGCCTTTCGGGCCAGGTTGCAGATACCACATATATCATCCATTAGTAATGATAGACTAAAAAAATGCAGGATATTGTCCCTGTAATGGTTGCAAAGGCTAAATCCCACACAAAATATTGACACATTGTTGGACTTGTTTAACATGGGCCTTGCGGTAAGGAGCTTTCCATTGATATCGATTGGTAGGTCTCTGATTATATTAAGCGTTGGTACTTGAAAAGCAAATATTTTTCTATCTTAACTGGTGTAATCGGAATGCGAGAAAAAACAGTCTTTAAATCAATAATGATAAGGTCATACTCTTGAGGGAATTAATGTTATGGATTGGAAGACCACATTGCCAGGGGTCCCATTGAAAAGGAGGACCGAATTACAGCCCCTTAAATCCTGAGGAGGCGCCAAGCGCCGTTTTTTCTTTTTAATAAACAAAAAACTGGGGTATTTATGCGACTCAATGGAGGTTCATAGATGAACCTTTTTATCTAATTGTTCTTGAACAAGAGAATGTAAGGCCTTCAAGCTTTATAGGAAGCGGAGCCAGGCACTTGGATCAATCACACAGGGTTATTTGTTGAGTCAAATGCAGCAAAAGCATGGTTAGTGGAGGGTAAGTTGCTGCATTAAACTGTTGCGACATAAGTCTCTTCCCCACAAAATTAGTATTACAGAAGGAATTACAGCTGGTTTAATATAAGCAACACATTGAGCACTCAGGGGAATTGGCTTTTAACCCAGTTTCTAGCTAATGCCGAGCCTCCTTGAGTCCCCCCACTCCTCTCCCGCCTGTGCCACATCTGCAGGCCAGTTGTTTGGCCACTCAGCGGGTTCGGATGACGGAAAAATATCCGCACTCCAGTATCTTAAAAGACCAAGAAAAGGAAGCCGACCATTCAATAAGAATGTTACCGTTAGCGTTTTGGTTGACTGCATTGCGTCATTTACAATTGCATAGGAGTTGCTCTTTGTTTTGGTCTAAGAGCACAATCATTTTTGCCACAACATCCCCCTCATTTATTAGTAACTTTTCTGTATTAGCTAGTACAGACATGACATACACTCAAATCAGGATCATGCAGAAAAGGAGAGGCAAGAATACCTTGTTCCCAGCTAAAATCCCCCTTACAGGAAAGACTAGCACTGGAATATTGGGAGGCATATGAAAAAGGTCTTGAACAAGACCGTACAAAGAAAAGTCAGCAACACCAGGAAGATAAGTAACAGGCTTCATTAGCAACAAGATCGGTAAGCGGAAAGCAAGAAAAGTTGCACAGTTTTCAGCAGCCTTTTGTTTGGGCTGGGCTGCCTTGCCCCGTTTTCTAGGATTTCCCTGAATTCAAAAAAGTTTTGAATGATTGCGGGTTATTCTGCTTTCATTCTTTTTTGGACTCTGCACTGATTAGCCCATATGCATAAAGCCCTTTTGGCCATCGAGCGGCATGAGCGAGATAATACCATTTCCTTGCAAGCTGCTTTTAAATCCTTAATCATTTTGATACGACATTGGACGTAGGGTATACTGAGGCAGCTGGAGGATTGCACAGTTTTATGATAGGATAAAGAGAGCGCAGCTGCAAGGCGTGTCCTCATCCATTTCCCTTTTCATAAAAGAGCTGATTGAATGGCTTTTACCAACACCCCCCCCACCTCGGGAGGGTGGTGGAGGAACACCGAGGGCTCTACATTTAAAGAACGTGGATTGGATGGAGGGCAGGCTCCGTAATCATTTTATGATTCATTGGGAGCAGAGGTTGAAGGACAGAAAAGTTATCATAACTTGGGTAGGGGAGATTCAAATACATTCTCTGCTTTTATTATAATGGACTTTTTTAAAGCCTCCATAATTTTCCTCCAAGTGACCAAAATGCCAATAGCTGCACAGAGAGGACTAATGAGATAGTCACCAATTTTTGCCAAATGAAATTTTTAAGGACCCTTTCTCCTTGGATAATTGGGACAATGTGCCACACATTAGTCAATGGGTAGCAATAAGTTTCATTTTTACAGGCGAGCCCTATTAAATTAGCAGAATATTTAGAAGAAGAAGCGACTAACTCCCCAATTCCTGTTCAGATGTCTGTCTGATTGTTGAGAAAAGTTTTCGCCCATACTTTTACAGTCGAGGACCGTGTTTCAGATCCGATGATGTGCAATTCGGCTTCAGGCCTGGCCGATGCACAGCTCCCCTCAGCGGGCAAGATATGAGCGCGTCGCAAACGTAATCCCCCCTTAGGGAATCATGTCGCGGGTCACCAAAATGTGGTTATCTGTGCTATCCCGCATTATGATGGGCCACCTCATGATAGGGAGCAAAGGAGAAAGAAACGACAGGAGACGAAGGTTCCCGGATGAGTGTGCACAGAATGTCTGGTACACACTCTTTATATGCTCATTCAAAAGGGAGCTGCATTTTATTACAGAGGCCATAGGCAAGCCCAGGTCAGACAGAATACACATGGATTTTAATTAGCCTCAGATAAGGCCAAAATTTTCCAGTCAGACAGAGATACGCAAGATTACAATTCAATTCAGGATTATTCCTGCTTTAACAAACTGCAGCTAAACAAAAACTAAATTACAATGTAAGTAAGCTATTATTTACAGATGTATAAACTCCTTTAGTCCCTGTACGTGATCCTGCAAAAGGTCACTGACGGAGAAACAGAAAGCTCAATCGATTATACGTGGAGTAGATACAATGCTATCAAATGCACTGAACAGTAATATAGTTGCAATGATACAAAGTTGCAAACATATGATTGCCACATAGTTAATACAGCAATGGTTCTCTTGCTTTTTTCCCCATTTGCATGCCTACATTTTGAAAATCCTGCTGCAGGCATGAGGAATATGATCCTTTTATAGTAAACCTTCCCATTTGTGGGGATCTTGCTGGCAAGAAAAATTTGATTTCAGCCAACCACCATTAGCCATGGTGTGCAGTGGTTAGAATGCAGTATATTTACAGACTGACTCTGCCCATTGCTGAGTTCGATCCTGACTGCGTTTCATCTTCTCTCGTGTCCGCTACATTGTAGCGTAGGTAGAGGATTCGCAGGTAAACAGATACCGTGACAGGGGCCGCGACGTGAACGCTCCTCTATGGCCCCACTAGGCCTTATAATTGTTGCACTCAGCCTCAACCCTTCCAAGGTCTGTAAAATGAAGCATCCAGATTGTTGGGGGCAATATGCTGGACTCTGGAAACCTCTTAGAGAGGGCTATAAAGACTAATTGCTAATTGCTAAATCCTTTTTAAAATAATATTTATCAATATACTTTGTTAGGAAGGGTTTTAGAAGGCAATATATATATATACTAATATATATATATATATATATATAATATATATATATATATATATATATATATATATATATTATTTGTTTTTAAGCTCTCACCGGGGGGTTACTTACATTTGTTGCCTGGTCACTTCCTTCGGTAATATCCCACATCATTGTAGCTGCTTTTAAGTTGTAAGCCAACGTTTAGCAGAATTCTCATCTGCCATCATCATGGCTTCTGTTATGGAGTTTGTATGTCGTCAGGGTCTCACAGCCTTTGCGTTTTTTAAATGAGGGCTAGCCTATCCTTGATTGGTTGGGAGTCTTGGCTGTGTTTATTGGACTTGGATTTGTTTGATTAGCGTAATTTCCTGGTTTCTTCTCGGTCTGTTTTGTGCGCTTTAGATTGGCTTTGGCAACACTCTGCTCCTGCACTGGAGGCCTTTCACAGTGCAGCTTTGGCCTTCGTTGTGAAAGGACGGCTGTTATCTATAGGAAGCCAGGGTTTTTCATCTTGGGTGCCTTGGTGGGGGTACTGTTTGAGCTGGAGGTATCAGAGGGAGTCTGTTTGTGCCCAGGTGTTTGCCTGGCTTGTGGTGTGGAGATCTTATATATGGATATACATATGCTTCCTAAACCTTCCTAACACACCCGAACAAAGCTGAATACCATACATATATCTATATATTAAATGAACTAAATGAATATATATTGAATTAAATAAATAAGCTTTGTATCATAAAATTGAAAAGATTGGTCTCCTATTACCCATCTGGAAGTCTGATAAAAAGGAGTCAGTGAAAATAAATGCACCACCCTCTTCATTCAATGGGCATATTTCTAGAATAAGACCAGTCTTACCTGCAAAAGTAAATAGCTTAGTTACCTTGTTTATTTGCTATCCTGAGACTCGAAATAAAGTCTGAGTTAATTATATTGGATTAATATAGATAATTACGAAGTTATTCTAAATTTCCTGATGAAGTAAAACACGAGAACCTTGTATATATCTGCATTTGACTTAAGCTAGTACTTTTGCTTGAGCATTGCCTGAAATAAACTGAAATTACTCAGCTGCGTGGTTCAGATATATTTGACATCAGTGGCTATACTGTATAAATCAAATAACAACTAAGGCAATATTTGTTCTATGTTGCTTATAGTATCTCACCTTTTGACTAAGCTTGTAGTATTAATGTAAAATATTAAGTTCCACAAGACTTTTGTCATTCTACTAAAATTGTTCATTTTGAAAATACATATGAACAGAACTGGAGAAGTTATAAATAAATATTTTTCAACTAAAGAATCTGTTTTGGCAGATTTCCAAAAAAAGTAGAGTGTTAATTTCAAATACCACTGAACTGTAAAAGGAAAGTTATGCACAACTTGTTCTTCAAGATTCTTGCATTTAAGGCTTGATTGCATGTATATTTTTGTGCCCTATACTGGAAAAAAGCAGTCAATTTGAATTGTTGGAAAATATTTGAAGAAATCTACTTTATAACTTTCTGTATAGCTGTGCATACTTTTATGGTGATTGTTATCTGCTTTAGGAAACCTGCCATATATTTATAATATATATTAATGCATGCTTATGCATTAGCTATCAGCAGCAATTTTAGTATCTACTGTTTGAAGCAATTGTAAAAAAAAATCTGTCAAATATGGTAGAAAGTCTGAAGACAGTTTTAAGAAGTAGTATGCTTTAAAATCTAGCAGAACATGGAAAAAGAGACAGTTTGCTGTCAAAGACTATAGTAGTGACATGTCAGATGGATTATTCGCTCACCCATAAGACAAGGATGTATTTTTTTCCCAAATTCCTTTGTTTGTTTTGACAATATCATTTTATCAGATAAAAGCTTAATTTATATATACTGTGTGTATATATATATATATGTGTGTGTGTGTGTGTGTGTAGGTCTAGGTGTGTTTGGGTCTTTTCCCATGTAAGATTAAGAGTATCTTGGTGACGTTTTGGCGAGGTCGCACTCGCCATCCTCAAGCTGGTGCTTTTGGCTTCGTGTCAGTGCAAGCAGTGTGTGATCGGAGCTGCCGTCTCTCTATAAATACTAGTGGGGGGGCGGGGCTGGTGTGCTGGGCTGGTTGGTTGTGCTGCTGCCTCTTGATTGGTTGATGGAGTTGATGTTGGTATAATGGGCTGAATGATGGCCTTGTGAGTTTTGTTGTGGAGCTATCCTGGATCTTGTGCTGTAATCTGCTGGGTCGTTTGTTTTGTAGTGATCTTTTTTCCATTAGCCTCCCGTGTTTTAATGGCTTGGGTGATGGGTTGTGTGATGGCCTTGCGAGTTCTTTTGTTGTGGTATCCTGGGTCCTGCGTTGTAATCTCCTGGGTCGTTTTGTTTTGATCTCTTTTATATGTGTGTGTGTTCCAGCATAACTCTGGAACACCTTGAACAATTTCGATTAAATTTAGTACACAGATGACTTACCTTCTGGAAATAAATATTGTGGGGCACTCGTAACACCCCTCTGGGTGTGTGTGCTTAAAATGGCTTCTACTGTACAGTACAATGGACTTGCCACGGTTACAGCTTCACAGTTCTCCACAAGGGGGCTCCCTCTCAGCTCCATCTCTTTCCCCGCCAAGGAAACGTCAGGTGATTGGTCAAGTACAATCAAAAAAATGAAACACCAGCATAAACAAGAAACTCCCGAGGAGAGGAACAGAAGACTTGTGATGCTGTGAGAGAGACAGTACAACAGTATGAATCCCGACGACAGGATTTTTCTGTCTAATACAGGATTGGGATAAATAAATACCCCTGCAACACCCGGTTATTGGCTAATTTTAAAGTAAAAAGCACGTCCTGATGTTTCTTGCAGCAAGAATTAGTCAATAGAGAGGTACTCCTTGTCCCCAATTTCTATTCTATCCATTCTTGAGCCACATTTAGTACATACAAAAATTTTCCTACTTACACCCAACAAAATAACAAATGTACCCTGGCAATATCTTTTTTTCTTCAGAATCTCCATGATGTTGCTTTTGTCTCTTTCCCAGGCCCATGAGTGAAATGATCTTAAAGTGTACTTAGCTGTTAACTATTTAACTATTGTTAAAATAGCAATCTCCCCTCTTAAAACTGGACCATCCAACAACAGTTGAAAGATATGTAAAATCTGTATACTTTGGCCTCTAGAACTTCAAAACTGTTTCCGGCAATTTCAGATGATGTGGGTTTGGCTCTTGTGTCAGCTTCATCTGTTGTTGTGAAGCAACATAAATCTGCCCTTAGGAAGAATGGAAAAAGAACGGACCAGCCATTAAGGTAGGACTTCCAGAAAAGATTATTCAGACCTGGGGAAAGTGAGAAGAAAACTCAAAATAACCCCACCTTGATTTTGTGTAGCGTAAGACGGAGCAGAGAGAAATTCTGAATTGCTTTCAAGATTCTGTTATTTTACCTTAACAATCAAGAGGATTCTTGGATATCTGCCATGCCTGTTTCTTGATTTTGCCAGCTTGAAAGGCTGATCAGTGTCATTCTGCTCTGTTCCTCTCAAGAATTGTGCTCTGTCAGTGATCTTTTCGAAACGTATAGTTGCCCTGGAGTAGTATTGTAGATATTTTATTCAGTTGATCTCACTGATTTAATACAAGGTTGAAAGAAAAATATTTCTCTGCTCTGGAAAGGTGGATTATATTACACCATTACTGATAGCAACTGTATATTCCTTTTGCAACTGCTAAGCACCAGGATCTGGCTATCTCTAAAGTTAATGAGCCTTAAAGTGAGTTTGGTTCCCAATAGAGGATTAGAAGTTAGAACCCCATGTAATAACATCAAGTTACCCATGTCTAATGAATTTTAATACAGTAGGACAGAAATGGATGTAGTGTTTCCTGGTACCAATGTACAGGTAGTCCTCAAATTATGACCACAATTGAGCCCAAAATTTATGTGGGGGAGAAATTTGTTAAGTAACCTTTGCCCCATTTTACGACTTTTCTTGCCACATTTTTTAAGTCACATTTGTTAAGTATCACTGCAGTTGTGAAACTAGTAACACAGTTGTTAAGTGAATCTGACTTCCCCATTGACTTTACTCATCAGAAGGTCACAAAAGGGGGACCACCTGACCCTGGGGCTGCAAGCGTCATAACTATGAGTCAGTAGCTAAGCACCTGCATTTTGATCACATGGCTATGGGGATTCTGCAACAATCGTAAGTGTGAAAAAAAGTCATAACTGACTTTTTTCAGTGCCACTGTAACTTTGAACAGTGACTAAATCAACTGTTGTAAGTCTGTACTAAAATAATGAAGTAATGGAATGATGAGAATATGGAATGGAGTAGAATAGAATAGAATAGAATAGAACAGAATACTTCTCCTCTCCCACATTGGTTATCTGTGTAAAGAGAGGAAATAAAAGGAAGAGAATGTGCTCGCTTTGTGACTCCATTTTTACAAAAAATTATTTGGGTTACGGTAGTTTGGGTTTTTGTGGAAGGAACCTAGGAAGAAGTCTAAGGATGATGGACAATGCCTTGCAGCCAGCTCTACCCTTTTCTTGCTGCAGCATCTCAATTGGCAGATTTTTCCTGCTGGCTGGAGACATGAAGGGGAGGGAGAATAGCAAAATCAGAAATCAGCAAATAACTTTATCTTCACATGCGCAATCAAAACAGTGCCAATTAGCCACCCGTCAAAACAGACTAGATAAGGATGAGGACAGCAAATGGATTCCTAGTAGTTCATAAGGAAGGAAAATGAATAGGATTTGGATTAGTCAATGGGGAAATGTCCCATATTTTTGTTGTTCTGAAGGAGGCAATGAATCACATATTAATTTGGGTAAATTTCAGTTTTCATTTCGAGACCAAGAGAATTCCATCAAACATGGAATGAAGGGTAGAAGAATCAACCATTCCTCCTCTTTTAGGAGGCTACATTAAAAAAAATCATTATTACTAATACATTGGTGAATGAAATGTGCATAATCTGTTTTTCATTTGAAGTAGTGTGAGCTATTCCCAGATCATAATAATTCAGCAGTGTGAAAATTAGACAGTCCAAAAGAAAATACAGAACCTTGGACAAGCCACTAGATGGGGGTGATCTCTATGTTTCAGACTTTTTGCCAACTGATCAAGCAGCTTCTTCAGTATGAACAAGTTGATTTGGGGAATCTGAGTAGGCCAAGAGCAGTTGGAATGTGTCTAAAATTCTTAGGGGTTATTCCTTCACCAATCTCAGGGTTCCCCTCCCAAAGTGCTTTCAATATGTTGATGAAGATTCTCAATCATCCAGGTTGAGTTGTCTGCTAACATCTGCTAATATCACAAACCAACAAGAAAATAAGTCCAATTGTCATGACTCAACTTCCACATATTGCTACTGTTCTGAAGCAAGTTTTGGGCTACAGCTTATTCCAAGCGTTCTTCTGAGGCCTTTGGAGATATGGAAATACCTTTCCTCAATGGCCCTCTTTTTTCTTATTCCAGTTTTTATAATTCTTCCGGCAAGAGACACAAGCTGTCCCGACTGTTATCATAGCACCAAAGCCATTCAAAAGTATTTAGTGGTATCATCAGAGCTAAGTTTGAACCATAAAGAATGATTTCGAATTTCAAGTTCATCCATATATCCTGTGACCATAGATATATTTAGAAGCAACATTGGTAATAACTAAAGGCTTCAAGTCTTCTTTTCATATGTATCATGGGGAGGGAAAGCCCTCCAAATATGTGCTTTAAGGCAGGGATCCCCAACCACCGGTCCCTGGACCGGTACCAGTCCATGGATCATTTTGTACCAGGCCGCAAAGCTTGGGTGCCGCCATCTTGTTTCAACGGCGCTTCCGGGTTTTCGGTTGGAAAGTGCTTCTGGGTTTTCGGTTGGAAAGCGGCGTTTGGGTGCTGAAGGAATCCTCGCGCCTTAGTTTCGTCGAAGGGGGGGGGCGGCTTCGAACGAAGAGCCGTCCTGATGGCGGTGGAGTCTCACGTTACTCGGGTACCGGTCCATGGAAGAATGAATAATCGTGAAACCGGTCCCTGGTACAAAAAAGGTTGGGGACCACTGCTTTAAGTTTTTCTGTATGCTTACGTTGCCATAGCTTTATCACTGGGGAACTGTAATTGGCTTTTTAAAAAGATTTATTAATGTAGTCAATATTGTAAAAGGTGAGACCTGAAAGAATTAAAGAGACCCTAAATCTGATCTGTCAATCAAAACTCACTTGGCAATATAAGCAGTGGGCAGAGGGAATAAAACAATGGGAAAATCAAACACAATGCAGCCAATCAGGTGTGGAAAAAAGTCCCCTTCTGGGTAAATTTTTAGAAAGAGGAATGGGCAGCTCAATTTTGTCTTAGTTTCTTTTCTCTCTCTCATGGAAGGAATCGGAAATTGGTCTGGCTCCAAGCCAAGTATGCCAAATTCCAAATCCCCAGGCATCTGAGGTAGAAAATTCAAGAGGAGTACAGCAATATAGGGAAGACTGAAGCTAGATGTGCATTATAATTTTGGATTGTATTTGAGCTGTGTGCCTTAGTTACATCTTATCTACTTGTGTGTGTATGCGCATGTATTATCTTTCTTAAGGAACAAGTATCGATGTAAACCCCCCAGAAGTCAAAATGTTATTTACTTCCCTTTCTTTCATTGCCTTTCAGATTCTGTTTATACTTTTAACCTTGATACACAAAATGAAGAATCGCATTTCTTAGAAAATGAGCACAGTCATTCTGATAGGGAGGTTAATCATTCTCTCATCCTATCCTCTTCCCCCTGTCATTCTGATAGGAGGAAACTCCACCCCCAACTACTGCATATAAGCAGCAGGAACACCACCCTACCCCACCCCACTTGCACTGAAGTTATCTAGCTGGGTAACAAAATGTCTACAAGCAAGCAAGCAAACATCCATTGTCATAGATTTCCAAGTGATCCATGGTCATCATTTTGCCTGCTTAGTTAGCTACAGAGAAAAGCAAAGCAAAAGGTCTGCCAATTTCCTCATCCCAAATAAACCAGTGCAAAAACAGATTTATTTTTTGGAGTAGTAAAATAGATAATGACACTTTCCCTGGAAGTGTGACAGAGTGCACACGAGGAACTGGATGGAGACTCCAAGAACTCCTTCAAGGGAGCCAGAGAATCTGGTCTGCCAATGTTGTGCATGCACTTCTATAAGCAAATGCTATGACAACTGTGGTCAAAGAATATGTTATAATCTTTTTCCTGGGGTTTGAATAGATGTGATAGGATTACACTGTAAATTATCAATGAAGCAACTTGATTGCAAGGCTTAATTAGATGATTTTTTGAAATGCTTTCTATTTTTTTTCCTGAGAAGTGATAGCATGTTGACTGAGTAATGATTAATCAATGGAATTAAAGAACAAGAAATGATAATTCTGTTATTGGAAAATATCAAATCTGAAAGAAAAAGCACTGATTTGATCATTTTTATCCATTTTCATAATTTGCCATAAAAACTAAAACTGTTGTAATTATTTAAAAATTACAAAGGGGAGAAATTATAGTGATTTTGTTCAGAAATAAATGAGTTCTATATTAAATATTTACTATGTGTAAATGGGAAAAGGTATTATCTTGATTAAACTGAATTTCTATAGACTACAGAAAAAAAGTTCCACTGTCAAAAGTAATGAAACCTAGCATGCCAAGGATGTTTGCCTAGGTTGAGGTGATGTGTATTTTAAAAGGTTATCTTTTGATAAGAATATTTGACACTTGTGGCATATCATTGTAGCAGTTCATTTTAAAAAAAAGCTTGTTTTTTTTTTCTTTTACTATAGTAAGCATAGTATGAAGAATGATATGCACAGCCTGCTTTGCAACCATTATGGGGAAAAGTAGCACCTCATTCACATATCTTCAGTTATTTTTTTCCAGCACATATACCCCAGTGCAATTTTGACCTATATCACACATACTGTATTGCATTGATGTTCTTCTAAATCAAAATATCTGTGTATTCTATAAATAAATTTATATGTTAGTGAGAACTAGTGTGTGTATGTGTGTGTGTGTGTGTGTGAGAGAGAGACTTTTCTGATATGCAATATTATACAACAAACAAACGAGCAAAACAAATTCAATGTAATAGAAGGAAAAAGAAACTATAACTATCTCTATCTCTCTATTTCACACTAATACCACTATTCTTTGTACCGTTTCTACTTTTCTGTTCTCACAAACCACATCTACATTGCCTTTTTTCTATCCCGATGTAAAATATTTCAACTCCATTGACCTGTGACTTTTTCATTCTTCCTATCTATATCTCCTGTGTATTCCATTGGGAGATGAATCTATTTTCTAGATTTATAATTACATGTAATTATTATACTTTCATTTTTGTTTCTTTCACCCCTTTCTGTTTTTCTTACTAGGAACATTTTTCTTATGTTCATTTTTCCCAAGATTCACTCTTGACCCTAGCAGAAAACTTATCTCCTATTTGGAATCTCTTGTCATCCTCTTATTGTCCACCAGTTATATCATTCATCTGAAACAATCAAATCAGTCATTTGATTCCATTTGTATGCATTAACTCACTTTGCTCGAATCATGTATTTGAAACAAAAAGACCTTTAATTCTCTTTGGATAGCAGAAATTTGTATTTTATGATACTAAGACTTACATTTACAATTCAACTGGCATCTTTATTTCCATACATATATTTGGCAGGTTCATGCTAAATTGACATCTATTGCGATCTTTTCCATATCAGTTAGTTTCACAAGCACGTGGTGCATTTATTTATTTTTTCATTTCATTTATTGATTCATACTTTTACATTCCTTACCTTTGAAGCTTCAATTTTCCTTATATCAGAATTGGGCTCATATATACTTACCACTCCTTTATCCTGGTCAATCGGGTTTCATATGATGCTTTATGCCAAGGCAAGGAAGAAGTAGAGGATTTGCTGGTAACATTAAGAACACCAATCAGGAGGTTGGCCAATATGCACAACCCAAATTCAGTTTTGTCCAAGCACAGTTCTATCTAAGATAGGATCCTGAATACATAGGAAGAACCTTAACAACCCTATGCATTGCTCCTCATATTCCTCCAACAAGAAAGTATTTGTAGTAGACTTCATACTCAGAAACCAACTTGCCAAGAAGAATATTATATACACTATTGTGTGTGTGTGTGTATATAAAATGAATAATAAATAAACACAAATATTCATGTGTTTTTGTTATAAATATTTTTTCTTCCTGCAGTTGATGGTGTGTGTGTATATAAATGCTTGGTTAATAAAGATACTGAATATTGCCGTGTAGGAAAAGAATCCATTTTGATAACACTTGGTTACAACAGCGCCTTACTACAATTCACATCACATTCTGGTAAGTGGGTGGATATTATATATATTTGAAGGTTTTTGTTTCCTTTGCTCCTGTATTTGTTGAGATCAGCTACAGTCCTAGTCAAAGATTCTCAGATGTTAGATCTGTTGGACCAACTTGCTACTCACTATTTGATTGAGAATTGTAAAATGGGAAGAGAATGGAGAATGATCTGGTGTTGTGCTCCCTATTTAATGTTTTTGAGAACCTGTTGTTCCAAGCTTTTAAAAATCAAGTTGGACTTATCCTACTTCTGAGTTTGTTTTATTTGATAATTCATTGGCTGTATATATTTTATTTTTGCTGATGTTTGTAGAGAGTATATATTTCAAGAGGATTCAAATGATGGTGATATTAAGTCTAACTTAAGTCATTTATACACACACATTACACCACAAGTTTACAGTGCTCTCACTGTTTATAATAGAATATTTCTGGTGATTTATTTGAGAATTGCATCGTTCTATTTTGAGACTTACTGTGATTTAAGTTTTCCATCTCCTGTTTCTTTTTTCTTTATTTTAACAACTGTTAGTCTGAACTGAATCCATGCAGAGGATTGTTATATTCCAGCATCCGGTTTCTACTATTTAGACAGCAGTAAATTATACATAGTATTTTATTCTTCCTGTGTAACATGTGTGCAACATATGAATAGCATCAAGATGGCCATAAAATAGGTTTTTAGTGTGTCTAATATATCAGTGTTAGTTTTTTGCAAAGTAAATGTATCCATCTAGAAGAATTTAAGCAATACAAGTGCAGCCTACCATCTACTAGCAGCATATTTTTCCACAATAGTCAATGTTCAGCAGATAAGCATATTTCTGTGTAAATATCAGCTTCAGAAATTTTATGGGAATAAAATTATAAATGTGCAGATGGAACTATAAATTTATTTCGTCTTCGTAGCGAGTGGGTATTGATGGATGTTATTTATCTCAGTCTTCTGAAGAAAAACTTTGAGCTAGTCCTGGCACCAAGATAAGGGAAGGGAAGGTCAGTTTAAGCTTTTGCACAATATTTAAAGACACCAGGAAGCTGTTGCTTTCCATTCAGTTCAGTTCAACAGTATTTCTTTGCTCCACCACCAGCAAAATTTAAAAGAACAAAACAAGCAAAAACAGGGTGAAGCAAATAAATATAATAATATACTAACTGCTAGAAAAATAACTCACAGAATATAACATTCACTCCTTTATTGCTATGTTAATGCAGTTGTTACCCGGCGATAAATCTAAAATATTAATGGGTAATAATAATAAATAATAATTTGCTATTGCTTTCAATAATTCCCTTAGGGCTAAGTTATAGAGACTGTTTAGAGTGAATGACTGAATAGAGGATGCACATTGGTGGATGCACATCAAGGGAGTCCTAAGGGCATGATCAAGAAAGGAGAGACATTTCCTGTCACCTACATTGGTAGGTGACAGGAAATGTCTCTCCTTTCTTGATCATGCCCTTAGGACTCCCTTGATGGAACTTCTGATTATGGGTTATGTAATACTTCCTGCTACCAATACCACCTTCTCAGAGAAAGAAAATGTCTTGGCTCAGCTCCTCCCCTCTTATGCTACCTGCGGGCCAGTAGGGTTTTTAAGATTCAGAGACAATACAGGTAATCCTTATTTAGCAACTGCCTCGTTTGGCAAAGTTTTGTAGTTAATATTATCAGTGATTTTAAAAAGTATAACCAATCTTTGCCCTTACAACCTTCACAGGTTTCTAAAGCAAAGGTTGATCATAAGCCCAGTCGCAGTTTCACCTAAGGCCACTTCACTTAATGGCCAAGTTGCCAGTCCCAGTCGTGGTTGTTAAATGAGGATTATCTGTAGGTCAAACCAGGGTGAAACCCCAGAAAGGATTTTCTTGAGTAAATATTAAAAGAGAGTTATAGATGAAAAAATATATACCAATTCATGTCTTTCCAAATTGCCAGGGGGTCCAGAAATTGCAGACTTGCTGGAGTCAGCACTAGAACGTTGAGTCTACGCAGAAGTTCAAAATTACCTGGAGTTTTTTGTCACTTTTCTTTAGCTATAGGGCCAAGGTCTCCAAACTTGGAAAATTTAAGACTTGTGGACTTCAATTCCTAGAATTCCTCAGCCAGTTATGCTGTCTGAGGAATTCTGGGAGTTGAAGTCCACAAGTCTTAAAGTTGCCAGGTTTGGGGACCCCTCTATAGGGAATATAACACCTGGTTTGATGGCATTTTGTATCAGGGCCTCAGTGAAGTTCAGACAGTTGATCCTCTTCTACAGATATTTTAAATAAGCCATTGTCTCTAAAGACAATATCTGAGGATGCATGACTGATAATACTTCATGTCAATGCAGGTAGTCCTCGACTTAATGGCCAAAATTGAACCCAAATTTTATGTTGCTAAGCAAGACGGTTGTTAGGTAAATTTTGCCCAGTTTTACCACCTTTCTTTTCACAGTTGTTATGTGAATCACTGCAGTTGATAACTTTGTAATATGGCTGTTAAGTGAATCTGGCTTCCCCATTGACTTTGCTTGTCAAAAGGTTGCAATGACCCTGGGATGGACCAGCTGTCATCAATGCATGCCAATTGCCAAGTTTCCGAATTTTGACCACGTGACCATAGGGAATGCCACGGTGGTCATCAGTGTGAAAAACGGTCATAAGTCCATTTTTTTCAGTGCCATTGTAACCTCAAACCATCACTAATTGAATGATTGAAATCTGAGGACTGCTGTTGGTTAAAAATGGAGACAGTTGATAGAATATTTTAATGGGCAGCATTATTTCTAGTTGCAATGATTGTTGCTTCTCCTCCCATTAGGAAGTGCCTGGTGTAGATAATCTACTTCCTCCTAGGCCCTCATAAAATTTTGAGCTGTGTGAAAAATGTGGAAAAATACCATTTCATTAATAGACTCCAACAGTTGAGCTATTTTGAGGGAAGAATTGTGTAGAAAAGAGCAGATGATATAATTCCTGTCTACAGCTATGGCATATTTTACTGGAATTTTGAATTATGTTTTATGCAGAATAAAGACCAGCATGGTAATAATTCAGTTACCTTTCTTACATTTATATCACCTCCCTGCTTTGGTTTTGTGTTTAATATTCCTACACTTTAGCTTCATTCTTTCTTTTTCAGAATATAACGTGTTTTCAAATACACTGAACAGTTGTAGGAATATAAATAAGGAACATTCTGTATTCAATCAGAGAACAGAAGACTCCTCTGCATCTCAGTATTTTCAGGTAGAGAACTGTTGTTTCATAATATGTTCAGTATTTCCCAGGAGGGTAAGGGTTAGGTTTTCTGTTGCAGAAAAAAAGAAAGTTCTTGTAGCAACATACAAGTCGAACTAACACTTGCTAAAAGCTTATGCCATAATCTTTTTATTTTTATTTTCAGGGGGTATGGCTTTTCCATCACCAATATTTCCCAGGTTTATTGCAGACTTTATTCATATTTTGTATAGTGCTGTAAGCAAATTGTAGCAGCTACATTTCTCCCTTTTTTTTCTAGTTTTATGGATGCTTATCTCAACAACAAAATATGATGCAGGATTTTGTAAGGACAGCTACATATCACAGAGCAATACTTCAGAATCATACAGATTTTAAAGATAAGGTAAGCCTTAACTTTCTGCTCAGTTTCAAATATCGATACGTATTTGCTTACAAAGTTGGCCATAACATTAGATTGGCCAGCCCCAGAAGGAGCTTGATGTGGTTGGAGAAGGTCTGCAACACCCAGTCAGCCAAAACCTTGATGGGTGCCTGCAAGGGAAGAATGGCTGCAACCTCTGTTCCTATGGATCCTGGAGCTCTCCAAGGTTCATGCATGAGCTAAGGCAGATGGAGAGGGTAAACAAATGCCGAATGCATTGCTGGTGATTGACAAAAACTGAGGATGCTCAAGCAGAAGGTAGAGCAGTGGTGTCAAATTGGCAGCCTGCGGACCAGATGCGTCACATGTAGGCCACACCCACCCCGGCTCTGTGAATGGGAAAAACATAGTAAAACATCATGTGGCAGAAACATGATGCTGTGACTTT
Source organism: Laticauda laticaudata (assembly GCA_004320025.1). Classification (NCBI taxonomy): domain Eukaryota; kingdom Metazoa; phylum Chordata; class Lepidosauria; order Squamata; family Elapidae; genus Laticauda; species Laticauda laticaudata. Next base: position 4,664 of record BHFT01017722.1, on the reverse strand, counting down.
GACACCTGTGAGCCAGAGCCGCTATTAGAGCCTTCCTCATGGCAATAAGGGCCCCACTCTTATTATGCCTACAGATAGCCGCCCAGCAGTCCTGTTTCAGATTACCTGGTCCCTCCTTGGAGGGAGTAATTCTGGGATTCACCTGCGGGCTAACTTTGGTCCATCCCAGTACCTGGAGGCTTTATGGGCCTGAATTGGTCCCAGTGAGCTTTGGCTCAATCTTAGCAAATCTGAGTGATTTTGGGTATTTGGGCCTTCCAGGCTCCAGTTTATTCCCCTTTTGGTTCTGGGGAGAGTAGTACTGTTCCAGCGGATGTCAGTGCACAATCTGGGGGTACCTCTTGGATTCATGACTCCTGCTGAAAAAGCAGGTGGCAGCCGTGGTTAAGAGGGTCTTTGTACACCTTTGCATTGTGTCTCAGTTGTGCCCATTCCTGGACCAGAATGTTCTGCTTGTTGTCATGTCATCTTGATTTGTCCAAGTATCCAGTATGGATTCCTGCAACGTGCTCTAAATGGGTGGTGTGTCCTTGAAAAGCATTCTGAAGCTTCAGCTGATAAATGGTGTCAGGTACTCAACACATGTAACAGTACTGCTTTGTGAGCTACATTGGTTGCCAGTGTGTTTCCAAGTGCAATTCAAGGTGCTAGTTGTCACTTTAAAGCCTTCTTGCCTTAGGACCAGATTACCTAAGGGACCAACTTCTCCCAGGTGTTTCTACCCATTCTGATCCAGTCTGTCTGGGTGGGTACGCTCTCGGACCTGTCAGCCAAGGAATATTGGCTGGTGGGCACTAGGAGGCATGCCTTTTCTGCTGTAGATTAGGATGGCCCCAGCCCTGTTTCTTCAGGCCTTGAAGACTTCTTTATGTGACTAGGCCTGCTATTCTAGATGTGTGAAGGCCCCCATTTCCTGGTCATTTTAACATCTGCTGATTCCTAGTCATTTAATATCAACAACGTAATTTTTCTTGATTGCTGTATTTATTTATTGTATTGCATTTTAATGGGTCTAAATATTGCTTAGCTAGGTTCTTTTCGGAGTTTCATTGTCAAGGCTGTGCATTTGTCCTGCAGAAACAAAGTGACTTTGCCTTATATTTTTCTACAGAAAAGAGTTTAATGCCTTTCTGACCTCGTAGAAAAAGTGCCACAGCAATAATATCTAAATTTGTGTCTGTGCATCATATCAGTTAGGGCTGTGAGATCAATGCAAGGGTGCGCTGATGTGAGACATTTTCATTACATAAATGATATGCCTCTTCTACCTTCTACTCTTTGTCTTTTCCATCTTTCTCTGATTTCAAACAGAGACAACAAATTGCTGTTTTGCTAGAGTGCTCTGAAGCAAATATACCCCCTACCTCCAGTCTGGTATTACTCTGCCCTCTGTTTGAATGTGGCATTGGGAAAACATAAATAGTTTATATTCAATTTTTAAAATGTATTTGAATATTTTTAATCTGTCTTTTCATTGCTAAGATATGTTTCATGGGCCATCAGCACCCTTCACAATAAAGTCAATGTAATATCTGCCAATCTATATATATAAAAGTGAAACACCACTCATGCATCATCACAAAATCTCAAGAACCATAAAGCCTAAAAACTTGAAATTTGGCACATATGTTCCTCTTGGCTTCTAGATGCTAAGAAAGAATTTTTCAAAATTACCATCACAGGATTAGTATTTCATATATTATTATTAACAAGCTCTGATGGTAAGGAGTTCTACTCCCCCTCCCCACCTGAAAAGAAATCTGTTCCAAATGCAAAACGCAAGCAGAGGAGAGGAGTTTCAGTTTTAGTTTCACAGCAGCAACAAGCTTTAGTACAGAACACTTAAGCTAAGCCACGCCCAGGCTCTTTGCTGTCTCCTTCTTGCTCACACAGCAAATACTGCTTCGGTTTCCAAACAGCCCTTAACTCTCACATGCTGACAGGACACTAGCCAGATGAATACCATTGGATGTTGGTAGGCAGTGGCACAATTCCACCCCCCCTTATTTTCCTCCCCAAAAACTAAGTCTGATTACATAGTTCCATAGCGAAGCACGGGTATAGAACTAGTAAAATATAATTTAAAAGAGTGGTGGAGAAACTTCAAAAGTATCTCCAAGCCCTGGGCCACAGCATACTACCGGGCTGTGGCCCATTTGGAATTGGGCTGCGCAAGTTCAACCACTGAAGTAAGGCATTAAGGCAGGCAAGAAAAATTAAGTAAATATATACTCATGAGACATTCTGATTCTAATGCATCACATCTGACTCAGGAACTCTTCAACTGATAAAAAAAATAATTAATTTAGAATTTGTTAGAGTAAATGAGACTAATTAAAGTATGAAGTTATTAGCTATCCAGAATCATTAGGAGTCAGGTGGCATATAAATACTTCCATCCATATATACATAAATGTGCAGTATAGTCTAATTTAGTTCCCTTGCTGGAACTGAGAGTGATGAATGCTGCCCAAATGCTGTCCACCTTAGCATAATAATCCTTTTTATTATTATTAATATGTAACAACTATGTGGAGTTGTTTTATTATTTTACCACTTTTGCTAAGTAAATTCTTAAAGTAATTTTTAAAAATTAAATGTTTCTAACATTGCTTTTTGATTTTAGGTTAGGGGTATATTTAATGAAATAAAATGCTTTGAAAAGCATTTGAAAAGCACCTACAGCATATGTTCTTGCTTCTTTTTCACACATACATTAATGCTTCTGCTAAGAAATAAAATAGCAAGAATAACTATTGAATTCCCTCAGAAAAAAATAAATTACAATTCTGTGTAAGTTTTCCAAATTAATCATACTAAGAAGAGCTTGTGATTTCAAGACTTGTTATTCACTTTTTGCACTATAATTAATAAAAATGTTGCAAAGAAATATAATTTTGATGCCATATTTTATTTTCAATGAAGAAAACCTTAGCATTGTTTTAGTTAGGAGATCTTGATGATTGGCAATGTCATATATAGTATTTATAAATATTTGATAGCATTGATTGGCAGGAAAGTTTTTATACTTTCTGAATCTGCTGATAAGATTTGGAATATAAATAAAGCCTTATATAGTGGCATGTTCATCCCCATCCATTTTTCTGTTTCAAGGTGGTCCTAGATGTTGGATGCGGATCAGGTATTCTTTCATTTTTCGCTGTGCAGGCTGGTGCAAGAAAGGTTTATGCTGTTGAAGCTAGCTCGGTGGCCAAATATGCTGAGGTGAGTATGTTAGATTTGATGAGCTACTGCATTTGTTTGCTTTGCTGTGTGTGAAGAAAACAAAGTACTTGTCACTGAAATAACGGTGTGCAAATAATTTAGGTCCATTTTATTTCGGTGTTTCATCAGGATCATGTCTTGAAGAGCATAATTCACTCTTGAGGTACATGTTAAATGAAAACGTTTTGATTATTTCAGTAAAACTTGTTCCCACTTAAACAACCACAAACATTTAGAGATCTGTGTGAAAGTAGATGGTAGAGGCAGACTTAAGAGGGATCACTATCCCTGCTAACAACTACAATGCATCCTTGCAATAGCAATAGCGTTTAGACTTATATACCACTTTACAGTGCTTTTTACAGTCCTGTCTAAACAGTTTACAGAGTCAATATATTGCCCCCAACAATGTGGGTCCTCATTTTACTGACCTTGAAAAGATGGAAGGCTGAGTCAACCTTGAGCCTGGTGAGATTGAACTGCCAAAATGCACTCAGCCGGCAGTCAACAGAAGTAGCCTGCAGAATAGAATAGAATAGAATAGAATAGAACAGAACAGAACAGAACAGAACAGAACAGAACACTTTATTGGCCAAGTGTGATTGGACACACAAGGAATTTGTCTTGGTGCAAATGNATACATAAAAGAAAAGATACATTCATCAAAAATCATAAGGTACAACACTTAATAGTCATAGGGTACAATAAGCAATCAAAGTACTGCACTGTAACCACTGCGTTACCGAGGCTCATTAATAGCTGACTAATATTCGAGAAATAGGCCCATTCAGTATAATGCAAATGAGGCTGGAATGATTTCATAGATAAATTAATAAGGAATAAGAATTGAACGTACTACTGAAATTTAAAGTGAAGTAAGGCCTTTTGATTAGAACTGTCTTTATTGGCTATCATTCAGTGATATTTTTTTCCTAAATTGAAATACACTAAAACCTTTGGTAATTGAAACTCATCTCCTGTAAAATGACTTAAACTAATTAGCAGCTTCCCTCGTTCTTGAATGGATCCACAGTCAACCAAGAATATTGGGCATATTTCAGGGAAAAACAAGCAAGGTTTAATTCCTGGAATTTCTCTCATTTCACTTCAAACACTGTACAGTGACAGTATGTGGAATTATGTAAGTTATGCTGATCTTGTTTGCAGTCTGGCCAAGATGGTTGGAATTGGATTAACATCAAGGGTCTAACTACACAATTCAGAAAGGCTAATGAATTCAGTGGATATCGCTTCCTCCCTCTCACTTTCCCTTATTCCAGAGAAGTAGCTGTGTAATTTATGCAAAATAATTTTTAAAGCTGCTTAGCTTCATTCAAATGTAATGTAACCTGTATTATAATTAAAGCCCATGTCACACTGCACCAACGGATGCAAAGAGGATGTAAAACGGACAAAAAAGCTTGTCATCCGTTGGAAAA